>JAODAI010023906.1:0-12672 GCA_027575025.1 Scotoplanes globosa | reverse complement strand
GTTGGCCAATGACGCGGCTGTTAGTTAGTGTATTCTTCCTCACCCCTTGTTAGGGATACATGAGGTAGAGAGAGAGTGGACTGTTGCAAATTGTAAACAAATTGGTGTCCCCAGCACACAGTAATGTTGGGAAATTTCATGAGTACACAAATTCTGGAAACCCAAAACATTGGAGTTGAAATTGCCACAATCTGTTTGTGGGGTCTTAATGGCTGAATAGGTGCCGACAACTCACTGTTTTTGCGGTACCTTTGTTAATTCACTGCTGCATTGTAGATGTGTCCCTGTTGTTATTAACAATTATGTTGGACATTTACATCTATGGCCTTGGACAGTGTAGTACTACTGGGAGAAGGGTAGGGACACTTTGTGGTGGCCTAAAAATGCACCAAATGAATGTACTCTCATTTAGATAGCTGGATATTATTGACTATCCCATGTGGGCATGAGTTAACAAGATACAGCGCATTGCAAATGTTACAGACTGCACGTTTCTGTAGTTTATAAATTTGATTGACAGCGATTTACTTGCACTTTCCCAAACAAGAAATTATAGTTCAGGTATGTAATTATTAGGATATTGTGTAGATTCAATATATTTTTTAATATTTTTTTCGGAAGAATATGTTGTAGCCTATAAATAATTTCATTTCAGCGGAAATATTACTACATATATATCGAGGCATCACTAGTAAGTTAGGAGGAGTATCATACATGTACAACACATTTCATATAATGAAAAATGTACACAAACTATGCATACTACAATATAGTATAGGGACCATACTGTCTATGTGTTTACAGTATTATGTTATGTGTATATACTGACACTGCTACTCGGGATATGTAAATTATGGAATTATACCTAAATATATTATAATAATAGATTAACATTAACATGAAGTTCATATTTTGTTATCAGACTACATGTATTTATTAATCAGAATCCAAGTTGCCATCACTACTCACTCAACTAGGACCCCACTCAACTTCTTACATTTTCTTCAGTTTTTAGAATTTTAATTTTTTAGACTGAATTTATGTCTTCTGTAGTATTTTTTCCAACAACTTTCTCTGCAAAAATGAGACATACATATGGCAAAGACTTTAGTAACTTTGTGGATTGCCCTTGTGTTATTATTATTTAAATATTTACATCAGCGTAGCTAAACCGGTGGATAATTTTCATCAAGTCCCTTTCACAATTATGTATGTAAAATATAATTTTAAAACTAGATTCGACATCGAGAGGAATGAACGCCACTTTAAAATATGTTATTCTGTCTCCTTTCAGGAATGTCCAATGGATACATTTTATGCCGATAATGCTGAACTTTCCAAAGTGACAGAACTATATAAATCGAAGGCGTTGCAAACATTCAAAGCAGTGCCTGGTTACATTTATGCAGATGGACATGAGAAAGAACAAATCGAGGGCAAGTTAATAGTTTCTCTTCAACACAAAGTTGAGCACTGTGAGGAGCAACACCAGAAGAGAAAGGTAAGGATAGGCTACTCGATTCATCGTAATATTAATTAGTGGAAAATCATTTTGAGTATATATTTTGCTTGACAGATTGAGAATATCTCATTTATTATTGGTTTGAGAGTGTCGGCTGTATATTTTTCTCGTATAGTAGAGTTTGGTGTTACTTCCAATTGAATATTACGGGGAATATCAAACTAAAATGTAACTTGTAGCATAGAGTATTGGTATGAGCAGTCCTTGTGTATGTCGTAAAGAACCGAAAAGTGATGTAAATATAATATCATGTGTCACTGTTACAATGCATCCAATTTAGTGGACATTTCGCCGCTCGGCGGTTATCGTGATTAGTAAATATGTCTCACATTGATAAATGAAATGTAGGGAAATATTAACTGTTTATGATAGGTGAAAGACAATTCTTCAATTTTAATTTTCGGTGGCCATTTAGCGGTCATGTTGAGTTTCAAGCCTGCAAAGTATTATTCAAGAATACTATAGATTAATGTATATAGTTGTATTATATTGCTTTTCGACGGATATATATATATGACATGGCATTATTACTATATAATTTGATACTACAATTAAATGGGCCAAATATGGATTCGGTCATTTATATGATTACGATTTTAATGAAATATAATTAATAGTTTGTGGTTTAATTACCACACATGCAGATAGTGAGGTATCGAATTTGAATAACAACAATTAATTTAGGCATATCAATGTATGGTATTATGAACATATTATATTTCAGATTGGTTACATTACCTAAGCGTAAAATATTTAAGTTTTTAAATGCTGCCACTTGTAAATGGTTACATTTTATTATTTTTCAAATTAAAATTAAACCCTAGAAAGGTGTTCCTGTTTTGGGGTGATGCTACGTGAACGAATATCGAGTTCTCAGGGCTGCTCGTTCATCAATGACCTACATCGGACAAACACCTCTCATATATGGCTCCTAGTAGCTGTAGTATATGCAGCGGCCACACCCCGGTAAATCGTTTCGACAGACGGGCTAAACCAGATGAGATTAGTGTTTTTGTTTTTTTAGTGGGACATGGCTATCACATCATGTGAAGACTGACTCCGGCGGATTAAGCGGATGAGATCAGTTTGGATCCAACGGTTATGCAAGGATGTTCCAGCAGACGCTGTAGAGCGCTTAGAGCACGACAAGATACTTTAAACGTCCTGGTCATCCACTGCGCCTCATCCGTTGCCAGTTGTCTGGATTTCGTCCTGCCACTAGATCACGATGTAACACAGGAATAGAGAGTGTGGTCGACGTTGAGCAACTCCTCACTTTAATCCACATGCGCAAGTTATTTCCTTCCCCATAACATGAGAAGATGTCCCAAACATTGCCTGCTTCACATTACCCTGGCCAGTTGGCTGCGGCTGGTGGGGCCCCCTTACCAGCGGTAAGAACAAGAACATTAAACTGAAACCTTTTACCTTCAACGCTTAGAATCTGCGCACTCTAATGGAAAACAGTCGAGCTGATCATCCAGAGAGGAGAACAGCCCTAGTAGGTAGGGAATTTACCAGATATAACATCGACATTGTTGCTTCAATCGAAACATGCTTAGCCGAAGAAGAACAACTGCCAGAAGTGGGAGCAGGGTACACATTAGTATGTAGTGGACGAAGTAGAGAAGAGAATGATGTGACGCTGGTGTTGGCTTCGCCAGGCATCCACGTTTGAGGAGCGCCGGCGCGATCGCGCTCCTTAGCCGCTCCTGGTGGGCACCGAGGAGTGCCCTCAATGGTGCTCCTTAAATTTCGTTTTTTCTATACCTTTAACTTATGTTCACACGTGAGGGTAGCCTATTCAGCCAATATCTGATATATTTGTAGATCGCTGCCTTCGGCAATGCATTATTATGTCGATTATTAACCGATTCAGTAGTAACTAAATAACCAAGAGAGCTATTGCACTCCTTAAACTCTCGAATGAGAGCATTGATATGCTCTCCTGATATTGTTTTAACATGGACGCCTGCTTCGCAATTAAAAACGAAATTGTCACTCAGCTGTCGAGCCTCCTACTAGGTATCAACGACCGACTCATGATCCTAAGCATCTCGCTCACACAGAAGAAACATGCCACTATTATCAGCACTATGCTCGCAACATGACCAATCCCGATGACAACAAAGACAAGTTCTATGAAGATATTCACACCTTAGTTACAGCAGTGCCAACAGCTGTTAAATTCATCATTCTCGGCGACTTAATGCTCGAGTGGGTACCGACCATCAAACTTGGAGAATGTTATCGGCATGAATGGTACCGGCAAGTGTAACAGCAATGGTCTATTGCTGCTGCTGTTTTGATGTGAGAACTCATTACTAACACACTATTTTGTCTTCCAACTCTTCCTCTTCGTTGATGATTGTACCCTCAATGCTGAAAGTGTTGAAGATATGTAACACAGTATGGATTTATTATCTACTGCTTCTAACTAGGAACGCCACAACGGACTAAGATGCAGTCAAAAGTTATGTCACTATAACTCATTATGTGATTACAAATAGTAGCCACATAATGACAAAGAAAATCCAAAGGTTTTTATGTGGCACCGAGGCACAACTTATTTGTACTGATGTCTTTCGACTGCCACATAATGACCTGCCAAAAAGGACTAAAGTCACAAGTCCTTATGTGTCCTCTCTACCACTGCCACATAATTACATATTTTCGTCTTGCTCATTATATGTCAACGTCGAGTAGTCACATAATCAGATATGATCCTTAAGTCTTCGAAATCAGGTACAACTATGCTACTAGTACTAAAAATGAAATATGTGGTGGTCCGATTTTGGTACACTTTAAAATGTTGATATTTTCTTCACAACGTTTTGCATGTACATTTATGTGACTTTATTTGAAATTGTGGTGTGCACAGCATACACATACTGAAACAGGAAGATATAAAGAGCAATTACTGGTAAAAAGTTTACCTTATTTCATATAATTGCTTACAATTTTGGAAATTATCCTTTTGATCGGAATTAGGTTCAACCATGCTACTAATATTAGTATTACTGGGGTGTAGACTACAGGTCATTTCGCCCCATGTTTAATAATATAATGATTACACCAGGGAGCCGTGTCTTAGTCTGAGCTCACAAAATCACTTGACTGGGAACCCCACCCCTTACAGTATAAGTTATAGTTCCAGCAAAGGCCAATCTTAATGTATACAATTATAAACCACATCTGAACCCTACAGTACCTTACCTTCCGAAACAGACCACTACGGCACAAACACTAATGTACATCTACACAGATACTGTGCATCATAAGTAATACATTCCGGCATGCATAACACAACACAACAGTCAATATATCTCGGCTATACAATAATTAATTATGGTATACCCCCACTTATTTTAGACCGAATCGGCGCTTGAATTTTCATGTCATTCAAACTCATGCGACCACTACACGTTCTGATACTACGGTGAGATGACGAATAATGGCAAGGGGAATTATATGCCATTGTGTGACTGTTCACGAACTGTCACATAATGAGTTAAAATAATTATGTCATTATGTGGCTACTCCACAACGGTCACATAATGGCAAGGCGAATTGTATGCCATTATGTGACTGTTCACTGACTTTCACATAATTATTTGGAATAATGAAGTCATTATGTGGCTACTTCACGACAGTCACATAATGGCCAAGGAGAATAAACGTCATTATGTGAGTATGTTAGAGTTGTCACATATAATGAGTTGAAATAACTAAATCATTATGTGGCTACTCCATGACGGTCACATAATGACAAGGCAAATTATATGCCATTATGTGACTGAGTTGGAATAACTACACGACTGTCACATAAGGGCAAAGGAGAACAAATGTCATCATGTGTGTATGGTCGAGTTGTCAAATAATGAGTTGGAATAATTAAGTTATTATGTGGCTACTCCATGGCGGTCACATAAGGACCAAGGAGAACATACATGTCATTATGTAAATAATCGACGTTGACATATAATGAGCAAGGAAAAAATATGTAATTATGTGGCAGTAGTACAGAGGACTCGTAAGGACTTTCGGATTTTCGTTGTCATTATGTGGCTACTATTTATTATCACATAATACTTTTGGATTTTCCTTGTCATTATGTGGTTACTAATTGTCATAACATAATGAGTAATAGTGACATAACTTTTGACTGCATTTTAGTCCGTTATGGCGTTGCATATGTAACCACTTCGGACTCACTATCAGTACTTAAAAATACTGAAGTGATGCACCAACCAGCTCTAGGGAAGCCATACCACGAACCATTCATAACCATGAATGGGCAAAATCTGAAAGTTGATGTGTCTATATAGATGATGTAATAGATGCTCAAATTTCTAATGTAATTTCCACTTTTGGACGTCTGCGCTCCTGCGTATGGAATCGTCCGGGCGTGAGTCTCGCAAATAAACTAAGCTTTATAGTGATATCGTGCTCAATACGATGCTTTATTGTTGTGAGACCTGGGACGTGTATCAAAGACATTAAAATAATCTCAACCGTTTCCATCTGTGTACCAAGGCATACCAAGCGTATATACTTTTGTTCGTAAGGCGCACTTTCGATGGGCTGGTCACGTCACAATAATGTCTGATGATCTACTACCCAAGCGAATCTTCCTTGGTGAATTGAAAAATAGAACACTGAGCGTTGGTGGCCAGAATAAACGCTTTACGGACACTCGAGAGATATCCACGAAAGACTTTGGCATTGGCCATACTTCTTGGGAAACTGTTGTCATAACCGTACAGCATAGCGTGGTGTGAATGGTAGGGGAGCAAAATTGCATGAAGCTCGGCCTATCGAAGATGCAAAGACCAAACGTCCACTGTACAAAGCGCGTAACTCCACCAGCTCTACATATCGATAACACGCTGACCTGTTATCCTGTTAATACTGTACGATAAGTTTCAAGGCCCGGATTGGGCTAATTAGCCACCTCCGAACACATCAAATCTGACATTTGGATGACGATTATATTGACTAGTGACGTAGATGGCCATCTTCTAGTAAGAAGGATGAACGAACGAACTATATGAATAATATTAGCTCATATCATAGATCAGACCACGATCTACATAATGCTTCAAACAAATATAAAATCGGCCATTCCATTCTAAAGTTATGAACATTTGAATTTGATAACATGACATCATAAATGCACGACGATGTGTTCAAATATAGCCTGTTTGGCTAATAATTACGTCATGTTTAAAACTCCGGAAACAATCAAACTTGGTATGAAGGTTGATCCTGCAATGCATACACGATTTATGTAATTTTCGTTTGAGGTCAAAGGCAAATGAAGGTCAAATGCTGAAAATATTGATGGCGTCCTTGTAAACACAGTATATATCAAAAAATATAACTTTGATAAAGCTTATACACGGTATGGTAATTGATCTTTATGCGGTTAATAATCATGCTGATTATTCATTTTATCACAATTTTACTTTTTCGATACACCGTGTTTGGTTGCACATTCCATTGACAATATCCTGGTACTCGACAGACAATCCAAACTAAGGAAGGGGGTCATCATCTCATGTTGAGTTCTAGGGAATGTCATCCCTTACGTGTGTGAAGTATGGTACGGCAAAGTAGGAAACGATGCTTTGGACAATGACACTGATGACGCTTCCAGCAAAATATGTGACTCAGTTGGCATTCCGTGACGAAGAAGGAAGGAATTGTCTAGTCATCTTGAAAACGATCGGGGCCCTACCAAGTATATTCCCATAATTAGTTAGACAACATGAGTAGTAATCCACACAACAAGCACTGTACATATGTGATAGGGATCCACGCGGTTGACTCTGATAAAAGTTACAGGGAAGGAGCTTTCATTGATGATCCATATAATGACGAAATTGATTTAAATTCTTCGGAAAGGTTAATTACTGACAAGATCAACTTGAATTCGAGGCTGAGAAAGATAAATGGTACAACCACATGTGTGATGAAATCGAAGAACTGGAGAAAAATCACAGAGTGAGAGAGATGCATGAGAAAGTTAAATATCTAACCAACAGAAACAAGAGATTGCGTTCTAATAACGGGTGCATTAATGACAAGGGTGGCAACTTATTATTTGATAAAGGAGATGTAGCAAACCGATGTGAGGAATACATAACATAACTATATGATAACAACAATAAAAAAGAGACTGATGAAATACAAGGAACTGATTTACTTACAGAAGAGATTCGTCATGCAAGGCACTGGGTGAGGAGGAAATTGACATCGTATGATAATTATGTCGGGAAATGTATAACTCAGGGAATATTCCAGAAGATCTACAAAACTCACTTTTGATTAAGATTCCAAAAGAAGGAAAAGGCAGTGGAATGCTCAGAGGCCCGAACGATAATTTTATGAGTGACATTGAAGATTATATTGCACAGAATAGAAAACATGATTGAAAAAGAAATAGGCAAAACGCCATCTAGTCAGAAGAAATATTGGAACACGGGAAGATATTTTTACTTGAGAATAATATTCGATAAATACCTGGATGTAATAAAGGATATATAACGACTACGATAAAGCTTTTGATAGGATGCATCACAATAAATTGATGGAATGTCTGAATATAACAACTATTGACAGGAAGGACAAGAAACTGTTGCAGAATATATTGCTATCAAAGTGCCAGTATTACAATTGATACGGGAGAATGAAGCATATGATTAAGAGAGGAGTTCACCAAAACTGTTCAGTGTATACACATATAGTTTTAAGAAAGCAAATGAACTGCTTGGAGTAAATATAGGAGGAGAAAACATCGCAAACCTCAGGTATGTAGATGATACCTACTTGGTTGCGGAATCTGAAGGAGCCCTAGCTATAGCGGATAGTTGATATGGTTAATTATGAGAGTCTTAAGATTGGTCTGAAGATGAACGTAAGAAGACTAAAACAATGGTCGTGAGTAGCAAAGTTAGTCCACAGGTCAATATTACAGTTTGTCATTCTTGGACCTGGTAAAGTCTTTCAAGTACCTGGGCAAGACAATTAAAGATAACGGAATAAAAGAGTCAGGAATTAGAATCATAATTAGGCTTGCAAGATATTATGTTCTATCTACATTTGTGTATGCAAGTGTGACATGGATATTTAATAAAGATACCTGGTCACGGATTGAAGCATTTGAAATGTGTATATTTAGAAAGATGCTTCGCATACCATACATAGCTCATATGGCAAATAAGAAAATACTGTATTTAGTCAATTCACAGAGATCGCTGAAAGCAGATATGAGAAGGAAAACTCGATATTTGGGACATTAGATCCGAAGGGACTAAAAAGAGACGGATTACTGGAAAGATTGAGAGTAACAGGGGCCGAGGGAGACCGAGGAGGACATTGATCACTGATATCAAAGAGTGGACTAACATATGGTACAGAGCGTGAGAGATGCAGAAAATAGAAGCTACTGGCATTATATAATATGGGCTAACATTATTGTCAGGGTTTAAGTGTCCTTTAATATGGAGTACTTGTAGTCATTGTAACGTTCATAAAATTATTAAGCAACAAAAAGTACATCAAGACTATTGTGTCTGGCAACAATGACACAAGACCAACATGTTATTATGTTATCCTAAATTGGATATTTTAAATAAACATATAACAAATATATACATTTATAGTAGTATTGTAGCTAAGTATTTTATTACTAATTAGGTATGTTATTATTGTATACTTATACACTTATACATTGTGGTCTCTATCTCGGATGAAGTTTCACATGTCTAGTGAGTGATTATTATACAGTATACTATTATTATTATATATTTACTATTATTCATTCATGTTAAATGAGTTACCTTGATCATGATCAGGGTAATACATAACATATACAACAAGCACATGGTAATGTGTTTACGGGTGGAAGCATTTGAAAGATATTACAACATACAAAACAATTTCTTACTTTTGTTTTGCCGTCCAAACTAGTAATAATGGTGAGACAGAAATTGTTCATAACGCTACCACTTTTAGTAATCATACACGTTATTCTAAATCTTGTGAAATTCACATTTGAGTTTGATGAGTTTCGCAGTTTCTCAGTTTCATAAAAGATATTATAACTTAGTAAATCACTATCTTCTTCTTTACAGAAAGCCATATTTGACAAAGCAATTGAAACATATCAATCAGCGTTCGAAAAGGTAATATAAATTATATATTACACATGTCTATATTAAAATGGTACCATTTTAAGTGTCATAATCCTCAAAATATTAATTTTCTTGGGGTATTATTATATTTCAATAAAAATATTTAGGAAAGTCATATTTTAGGGTAATATATGTTCTAATTTGTGTACATCGTTCACATTTTGCCAAGTACGACGTAATTTTTGTCACCTTTTTCTTCTCCAAAATGTACCAAAAAGCATGTGTTAAAATATCTCGTTAAAGATGGAAGACCTGTGTTGAGAGGGATTTTAAGAGGGCTGACGGGGTTGGCGATTGAAGGGCCAGTGCTATGAGTACGGTGAGTTGGAGAGCTTTGACAATGATGCTGCAGTTAGTTAGTGCATTCTTCCTCACCCCTTTCTAGGGATACATGAGGTAGAGAGAGAGAGAAGTCATGTGTATCTTACGAACATGGGTAACATGTTGTTAACCTTAGGCAAACTAGTTTGTAGTAAATACAATTATGTATCAAAATAATATTGCATTATTATGGTCTGTGACATGTATTAAACCTAACCACTTATACATACAATAAATAATACATCAACGGTACCGTAAAACAGTATAGGGGGGGTGACTGCGATTCCAGCGACTCTCACATACGATATTTTTCGGCGCCGAATAAACTACGTATTTATCCACGACTCACTCATATAATACGTTACTTGATGTCGATACATGAATTCTACTGAGACTTGTTCATGGTCTATCGAATTATAAACTCACTGATTACAACATAAACAATAAAGAAGTTAACATATATATATTCTCTCCATAATGTATAAACTCGTTGTTACAAATTTCCAAAAGATATGGCCAACTACCCCAATAAATCAATCTTAGCTGAAGCTTGTTCTTGAGTCTTTACGTCGTTAGTGTCAGAAGTAGAAAGTGGCAATTGTGGAGAGTTAAAGACTGTAATATTTTAGCCGGGAAGCATGTTACCACGCAGCATAAACCTGTCGTTTTCATATTGCGGCTATATAAGCGTAATGTGGTGAGGGAAGTGGGACAAAAAGTGATTAAATGGTGGCCATGTAAGGGGCAGGTGGTATAAGTGTTTACGGATAGGGTAGCGCGGAGCTTTGCGGACATACATGAACAGGTATGGGGGGGTCAGGAAGAGTGAGGGCTATTAAAGCTTGCTTTTGTGGGTGGAGCAAAGCAAATATGTGGAAGGACCTCGTGGAAGAAAAGCCAGATGTGGTGGACAAAGGATGTAGGGAGGGCAGTGGGTGAGAAAAGGGGGGTCTGAAATAAATTAGAAGAGGCTAGGGAGTGTGGGTTACAACCGGAGTTAGCCTTACGCCACTTTTATGGATAGAAAAAGAAGGCAGTTAGGAGGGCCATAGAAAAGGCAAGATGTGATGTGGAAGATTGCATTTATAAGCAGCTGGATGATGATGGAGGGAGGAAACTTATATTTAAGATTACATGGGACAGTAAGGAAGAGGACATGGATGTTAAGGGAGGCAGAGTGGTTAAGGATCCGAATGGGAGGTTAGTCACTGACAAGCATGAGGTGATTAGGGTATAGGATAACTACTTCAGAGAGCTGCATAACTAGGGAGGAGGAGCTGATCTGGATTTACCCAGCGCAGTGAGGGGTAAGATTGAGGTCGTCGAGATTTCGAACTTTGAAGTGGATTGGGCTCTGAGACGGATGCAAAGGGATAAGGCTGCGGGTTTGGACGAAACGAGGGTGGATATGTTTATTCTTACAGGGTGTGTGGGTGTGAAGTGGCTAAGGAGACTGCTCAATGTGTGCATGAGGGAGGGTAGTACCCCAAAGGAATGGCGGACTGTCCTGAGTGTACCTATTTGGAAGCAAAAGGGTGATGTTCATGATCCCAGGAAAGTATCTGGGTATCACACTGCTAGGACAGGTTTTTAATAGAGTTAAGACTGAGATTGTAGAGAATCAGCAGGGCTTTCATAGGGGAAGGACAGATTTTAAGCTTTTGGAAACGATTCTGGATAGAAGGAATATTAGGGCTATAGTTGAGACGGAGATCGGGGAGGAACATCAGTCTGCTTTCGTAAGGGAAGAGTGACAAGTGATTGGCTGTTCTCTCACAGGCAGCTGGTGGAAAAGAAATTGGACATGAAAGGGAGTATGGCATTGAGTTTTGTAGATTTGGAGAAGGCCTATCGTACGGTTCCTAGGGAATTAGTTATGTCTACATTAAGGTGGATGGGTGTACCTGAATCAAAGGTTCGGATGGTAGATGGCATTTATGAAGGTACAATGGGTAGGGTTCTGGTTGGTTCAGGGATGTCAGAAGTGTTTGGGGTTAATATTGGGCTTAGGCAGGGTAGTGTCCTCAGTCAACTTCTTTTCATTATGGTAGTGGAAGTGATTAGAATGTACTGAAAAAACTGTTATATGCTGACAACCTAGCAATAGTTATGGACAGTAAGCAGGAGTTGCAGGAGGTGTTGATAGGATGAAATGGTTTATTTGAGAGGCATGGGTTAATTGCGTATAAGCCTGGATAAGACAGAGGTTTTATCAGTGGGCATGCAACGACAGGAGTTGGGTATAACCCTTGCTGACACAGGTATTAAGCACAGGGATCGTTTTGCATATGGGGGGTGATTTCTGGGGATGGGCGGTATGATGGGAAGGTGCGTAAAATGATCCAGTCGGGGGCTCTGGTCTGGAGAAATGTGGAGGGGGTTATGTCAGATAGACATATTTATAAGAAATTGAAAGGAAAGGTATTGGGTACATGTGTTATCCCTGCATGTATTTACGGGCTTGAGACAGTGGCCCTGCCAGGCGCTCAACACCAGCGACTTCAAATATGCGAAAATAGTTGAATGAGAAAGATTGCGGGGGTTAAGCGGGGATTAAGCTGGTGGATAGGAGGGTGTTGGAGGATATCCTGGAGGAGATTGGGATGCATATGAGTCTTACAGAGAGGGTGA
>JAODAI010023795.1:0-12673 GCA_027575025.1 Scotoplanes globosa | reverse complement strand
CCCCCCCCCCCCAGTCCCCCTACCATAACACACATCACAATGCCGGAGGCTGCGGTATACGATACCACATTATGATCGACGGGGTCACTTCCAATAATGTTTTATGTTCAACTGAGATACTGATTAATTGATCCATTAGTCGGCGACCTTCATAACCTTCAAATTTCAAAATGCCGACTTCGACAACCCGTAACTTCTTTAACTTCTGTTTGGTAAATCTATATAACTATACCTATGATAAAGTCAGTTTAAATTTGCTTCTGTACTTTTCTAACGTAATATGATCGCAGAATAACTACAATATGCAAGAAATGGAAGTGACGACATGCATCCTCAGGCCAGCCGATAAATACACCTTCTGTCATCGGTAAATATACACACCCATTTACACTTTTTATAGAGTTCAGGTATTTTAAAAAGTTTCTTAAATTTCAGCCGATCTTAGTACTAAAATTTTCTTACTTTTTGTTATCGAATACCATCGCATAATTGGTAACTTTGTAAAGGATTTTAAGTTGTTGATGATTATTAATGAAATAAGTTATTGGTGATTTTTCGACTAAAATACCTAGTAAATGTTATTACTTTCTTCGGTTTGGTGTACATAGTTGACCATATATACACAACGCAAGAAGCCATTTACTATATGATGTTCAGCTATATTTATTGTTTGGAGTTTCTTAATTTTGTTAATGTATACTAGTAATATTTTCTTAAACTTTTGGGCTTCTAGGACCTCCTGGTTTCTAAATGAAGAGCTTCTTATAAAACGTGTACACTTTTTTATGAGAAACTACTACTATAGGGTCCCAACAAATTAAGAAACTTTTAGTACTACATTGAAAATTACTAAGAAACTCTCAAAATTTTAGGTGCCAATAATTGCAATAATTGGCTTCTCTGGTTAGGTAATTTGTACAATATCAGTATTTTGTTCTAGTCTTAGAATCACCATTTGACCTATTTTCATTAATAATTTTAACACCTAAATGTCATGCACCCAACATTGCCAATTATGCAATGTTCTTCGTTAACCAAAATTAAGAACCTGTTAAGAAACTTTTAGTACTAAAATCGGCCGAAATTTAATAATCTTTTTAGTACTAGTTTCCTATAAAAAAGTGTATAGCTATACTTATTAAATCTGTTGAGATAAGCTTCTTTAACAAAATCTCATATATATATAATAATGGAAGAAATGGCAGTGGCTACTTTTATTTCATATTTCATTGTGATGTTACTGTATATTGATAATAAAATGTTATTACATAGGTAATGTGTCTTTTCTCATGGGTTTATTATCCATCATATTACAACGCGTGATGCCTACACGACCTTCACCCGAATCAATACACATCGTCATATAGCCAAGTTCATGGTCGATAGATTCAAATTAAACGGTACGATATATTACAATAGGGACATTGTTACCACAATCACCCCTCTCAAGTGTCCTGTATCCATTACTCGTCAAGTTTCATTCAACATCTGGGTCACTGTGCCTCGCCCAGAAAGGAGCACTTTCTGTAGCTTGAAGTGTCTCTATAAAGTTAAACGGAAACATCTTAGGTGACGGTAGTAATATAAGACCTATGTTATCTAATTTTGGTCTCATACTTACTAAAGTCTTTGGTCTTATCAATGTTATGTCTCCATAACTTACATTCAGATTAAGAAGTTATATTTTCCCCTTTGTTCACTCAAACCTCGACACTATTGATAAGGCAGCCGGGTAGAATGAACCGACACCAGCGGCGGCGTCATGATTTCCCCGACGGGAGGGGCGACTTTCCCCGATAAGGTGGGGGTCTTTAAATATTATTTTCATAATAGCCTATACATCATATTAAAATGATAACAAAAATCACTTTTTTTCTATAATGAATGGCAATATCATAAATATAAGCATTATTCCAGACCCCGTGGCCCCCCACGAAATATTCCTCCGTCGGGGAAGAAATCCCACTGTCGAGTAATACTCAAATCGTCGGGGAAATTCTAGTATTTTGTCAGCTTGTTTATTTCCAGTATATTATACAAAACATAATTCAAATTTTCCGATGGATTCAACATTTCTTCCCCGACGGGGAGTCTAATGGTCCGACGGGGAGAAGGATGGGCCTGGCCCCCGCTAGCGCCCACGTTGACCACAACACGTGCGTAACGACAGGTTAAGCTTCCCCCAAAAATGTTCCTTTTATCGATTTATTATTAACTTATAATTATATTAACATTTTTATCATGTAACTGTATAGGACCCACTGATGTTTTAAAGTGGTTAAAGTATTATTTGTAAATCCACATTGAACTTGCGCACGCTTCTTATGTGGCAGTTCCTATATATGAAACGCCAAAAGTCAGAAGTTATGTGGTGGCCAGAACTGATGTGACGAGCGCCACAACTGATGTGAAGAATGTTATATGAACCACCCAAAGTCTTTTATATACCAGTTAGAGCCACTGGAATAAAAGTGGCACAACATATGTGATGAGTCTAAAAAAGTATATGATGAGTCTAAAAACTTATGTGATGAGTGCCACAATTTATGTGAAGAGTCAAAAAGCTTAGGTGTTTTTGGACTCATCACATAAGTTTTTGGACTCATCACATAAGTTGTTTGACTTATCACACTATTTTTTTATCTCATCATATAAGTTGTGGCACTCATCACATAAGTTTTTGGACACATCACATAAGTTGTGGGTCTCATCACCTAAGTTTTTGGACTCATCATATAAGTTTTGGGACTCATCACATAAGTGTTTGGACTCATCACATAAGTTTTTGGACTCATCACATGAGTTTTGGGAGTCATCATATAAGTTTTGAACTCATCACATTCGTTTTGGGACTTATCACATAAGTTTTCGGACTCATCACATACGTTTTGGAACTCATCACATAAGTTGTGACACCCATCACATAAGTTTTTTGACTCATCACATAAGTTCTGGACTCATCACATAAGTTTATGTACTCATCAAATAAGTTTTGGGACTCATCACATAAGTTTTGGGACTCATCACATAATTTTTGGGACTCATCATATAAGTTTTGGAACTCATCACATAAGTTTTTGGACTCATCACATAAGTTTTTGGACTCATCACATGCGTTTTGGGACTCATCACATAAGTTTTGGGTGACTTATCACATAAGTTTTGGGACTCATCACATGCATTTTGGGACTCATTACATAAGTCGTGGGACTCATCACATGCGTTTTGGGACTCATCACATGCGTTTTGGGACTCATCACATAAGTTTGGGGACTCATCACATAAGTTTTGGGACTCATCACATACATTTTGGGACTCATCACATAAGTCTTGGGACTCATCACCTGCGTTTTGGGACTCATCATATAAGTTTTGGGTGACTTATCACATAAGTTTTGGGACTCATCACATAAGTTTTTGGATTCCCTCATCACATAAGTTGTTGGACTTATCACATAAGTTTTTGGATTCATCACATAAGTTTTGGGACTCATCACATATTAGCTTTTGGACTCATCACATAAGTTTTTGAACTCATCACGTGCGTTTTAGGACTCATCACATAAGTCTTGAGACTCATCACATAAATTTTGGGACTCATCACATAAGTTTTAGGACTCATTACATAAGTTGTGGGACTCATCACATGCGTTTTGGGACTCATCACATAAGTTTTGGGACTCATCACATAAGTTTGGGGACTCATCACATAAGTTTTTGGACTCACCACATATGTTTTGGGACTCATCACGTAAGTTTTGGGACTCCCTCATTACATAAGTTGTTGAACTCATCACATACGTTTTTGGATTCATCACATAAGTCGTGGCACTCATAACATCAGTTGTGACGCTCATCACGTCAGTTCTGGCCATCGCATAGCTTTAACTTTTAGCGTTCCACACCCGTCTGCCGGGCGAACAGTGTCGACATGGCTATGATGTCTGAGTGAATAAACTTCCCACTAGATTGGGCAATTTCACAATTTAGTGACGTATTATAATTTGGTAATATTTTGATTTGTATCACTCGACACATCAGTTCTAGCCGTCACACACAACCCTTATTCTTGGCGTTCCATATTCGTGGTCCTTCAATACAATGCCGTACTGTTTACGCAATCGTAATAATTGGAAACCATAAACTAATAACTGGAAACTTTTGACAAGTTCAGACTGGTGTGATTAAAATGATTGAGATTATTAGAACAGTTCCACCAAGTTGTGGAATGGCTGTCCAATGATAGTTTGTTTCGTATAGTTACACGAATAATTAATTTAAAATCTATATTATATCAACACACACGTGACACGAATGTTCCAAAGTAATATCCTACTTACTTCGACTAGACATTCACAGCTTGCAATTAAGAAGTGTTCATATCATCCACTCATATATTACTTCAAAACTAAACGATTTAGGCCTATTCCATTTAGGCCTATACAAATTTAATCGTATCATAAAAAAATATACGTCAAACGTTCAACAAGATATTCAGAACTGGAACCAAAGATACATCATTACCAGATAACTTGAGCAGTACTGAACTTGAGGACTAAACGGCTTTGCTTAAAATTCATCATTAAATTCGACTTTGTCATCAAGACTTGTGTGTATTTTATTGATTCTTCAGTAATACGTCAATGGAACACGATTAAACAGTTACTCTATTTAATATCATTGTCTATGAAATAACACTTTATGGCGAACTACATAGATTAATTAAAATAAATATACTATTTTTTAAAACAATCTTCTCATCAACCTACTTGCGATTTACTCTCGTTTTCTAATATTTCGTCGAGCTTGACTGGCACAACTCTACCCCGCAAGTCTCGGGGTACAGCAAGTTCCTGGAACGCCAACAACATTGACTACATCGGATATGTAAGTAAAGAACATTATTTGCAGTTTTACTCGTTATTCCATGAAATATATGTCTTATAATGTTATGCTACATTATTATTCAGTGATTACACTGTAGTGCTCGAGCGTATAAGGTTGTTGGCTCTAGAACTTGAAGCTTTGAATCTTAGCAATTTCAGATCTACGGTTCGAATCCCAATGTCGGATCTAGTCACCTAGTAGGCTACAATAGTAATCTGGGTATTTCATCCAGAGCAATCACGGTTTTCCCATGCGAACGACTTTCTCAAATTAGAAAATTCAAAATTTTACTAAACAATTAAGTATTTTAATTAGATGACCACCCGACGTGAAATTATAATTTAAAAGTCGTTGTGTCTCCAACTTATAGGTGGTCACTTGTCATCGTAATATTAAATCAGCCTTCCAGGCCGATTACTATTAATTATTAATGATGTTAGGATTTTATTTTACAGCAATGTTTCATTTATTTATAGATGGCATATTCATAAATATAATAAAATCAACTAACAGGTACATGATTCACAATTATAGTCAAATAAATAATACGCCCACAGTAAACTCAAATAAAATAAAATATAGCAGGCGCATTCATAATTATAATAGGCCTAGTCTACTGTAGTCCGAAAGTTCCTTAATCAATAGTATTACTATTATGAAGTCTTAAAAACACAACGATATACACCACACTAGGCCTACAGTATATTGACACAAATATATAAAATAAGGAATAAAATATTTAATTAATAAAATTGATTTCAGGTAATTTTACAATTATATAGGCCTATAGTAAGTTAGGGGTTTCCAGCTTAGAGAGGGTTTCCAGCCTGTTTTCTAGTTTTTGATACCCGACTGCCTGACTCGCGAATAAACACTTCTATTTTATTGAGAAAAAAAATCTTCCCACAGGTGTTTTATATAAACTGTTGCAAAAATTTGCAATGGAAATGTGTTATTTGAGCCTTAGAAATTTGATTTTGAACTTCGGTGATAAAAAATATTTTGTCAAAATATAAGCTGGAGATAAGAAAAAACATGTTTATAATTATTATTATTTTTCCTGAAAAAAAATCTATTGCAATATGGTATTTGTGTATTTTATTAGTTTATTATTCACACTGGTGCATTCTTTATAAATATGAAAATAAATTTGAAAAAAAGAAAGTTATTGGTGATTGCCTGAAACTAACTCTGCATTTCACATGTGTGGGGGTTCCCAGCATATTGCATTGACTTTACACACTAACTCAGTCTCACTTTAGTCATGTACCAAAAGTGAAAATTCAGAAAATTGACATGTTTTTGCAACTTGACATTGTAGCAAAAATATGAAACATATATATCCATGTACCAGGACTATTTATACACAGCAGGGATTATTGCAATGATTGTATGATAAAAACAGTTGTGTGAAGATTTGGTTTCTGAAAGCGTTTTATGTCGCACTAAGCTGGAAACCCCCTCACGTAGTCTGGAAACCCCTTCATTTACCTGTGAATTTAAAATGCAAATATATTTATGTTTTCTTTTGAAACCAACATTCTTGTGGGCTTTAGGTTAACAAAAATATTCAGAAACAATTATTGCCAATCATATTGATTTTCGGTATAATTTTGGCGAAAAGGGCAAAATTGTCTTATTATAAATATTAAGCTGGAAACCCTCTCGCCTACCCTAGATTTGCTCGGCATTTCACATCAGTCGACATTGCAACTGCGCCGATAATGCAATTAACCAACTAGACCATAAGCCTACATATATTTGTACACACTTAGTGGTATAAAATTATTAAATCATATCATAAATTATTTAATGTCAGGCAGCTCATGCATTTATATAGATCACGTTAAAATAATATATGTCACAAATACCATTATAAAGTTTAAATTTACAGTAAAAAATATAACATAAAGCATAGGCCGTATATTTACATTTGATAAGAAACTGTAGCCTAGATACATGAATAAAAAAGTTTCTTAATTTTCAGCCGATTATTGTAGGGCGATACATTGACCTACCAAAAATATTGATAGTTTCCTAATCTTTGTTCTATAACTTCAGATAATATTAATTCCAATATTACATGTACGCAATATACATTTTTGGGATGTAGAAATAATTAAATAGAATAGGCTGTTGGTGACCTAAGGAACTGGAAAAATATATAGTAGGCCTCTTAAACATCGGGTCCAGGGGGGATCCCCCCTATTTTTTACCACCAACATTTATTGCATGGAAGAAATTTGTGAACACAAACTTGGTGTGAAATTGAATAAAATGTTGCACCAGATTGCATGATTGCATGTGAGGGCATTTAGATGTCCAATTTTTGCATGTACGCTCCGCGCCAACCAAGGTGGCGTCCCGCTTAGATGGTGTCTCAGACAGATCAGTGGAATACACAAATCAGTAATATGCATGCCCCCTTTTAATTACGTGTCATATAATTGTGAGTTCAATCATCTTTAAAATAGTTATATTCCAGTGGATCTAACTGGTATATCATCGGCTTTGGGTGGCTCATATAACCACTGCGTTGAGAAGGGCCAGGAAACCTATTCATTCATTCATTAAAATAGTTAGGCCGTTTAGTGGATATTTTGTCGTAAACATTCATGCTCACCAATTTTAGGGAAATCAATATCCATGTGGGCCACAAGTAGGTCTATAATGAATATGTGTCCGGTACAAAAAATAATGTATAAAATATGTATATCTTCAGTTAAACATTTAAGAATAATTTGTGTTCATAGATGCCAGGAAAACGCATCTAAGCACTTTGGTTTTTTAAAAAAAATCCTGGATCCGCCTCCTGTCAATATATATACTTTATTACAGTTCTCAGTGAAAATAAAAATACGTATACTTCTTTAATTAAGACTTCAGTCATGTCAGTTTCCATACAGTATTACAGTTTTCTAATTTGTTTAGCATCAACTATACTAGTTTCGCATGGACCAAAGAATAATGTTACTGTCGTTAAGTTCTTGCAAAAAAACTTTACTAAAGCAATGCCAATATTGTTAGAAAATATAGAATCAGGATGAAATATAAATAACATAATAACTGTTTACCCTTTTTCAAGTGATAATCAGTTGTATTTAAATATAACTGTCTTAGGTCTACACTAAATATATAAACTTACATAGTACAACGTGAAAGTGTTTGACGTATGTCACTCCCCTTACGGGGTTTAATAAACGGTGCCTTACTATAATGCAAGGACTTTTATAAGTGCGATGTAGCATTTTATGACAATATATTAATTCAAATTACTGTGATTTATAGAATATTCGGCAATGCTGGTACAAAAATAATGCCGAGTGTCTGTGAAATATTTTAAATAATTAAAAAATACACAAATATTTTGTCACACAATATGTATGCATAATTAATTAGCCCATACATTCAAATATAATGTATTATACAAACGCATGACATTTAATTAATGCTATTTCAACAGCTGCAAATTTAGCATATATTTAACTTCATGTTATTAATATTATTATTAATTAACCTATATTTACCATAATTATGTGCATCAACATATATTCATTAATATTTGTTGTGTTGTAATTGCTAGAAAATGTATTCTGTTATCTAGCATGTTTGTTCACTTGACAAATTTATTGCTCGTGGCGTACAAATAAACGCATTTAGTCTTGGTATTTCAAGGCACAAATAAAACGATCGCTTGCCACAGTAACATACAGTTTTGGAGATAAACACAAGGCTGGCCTTGTATTAATGAAGTATTGTGTAGACCTAGGTCCATCCTGTCATTTAATTATCTAAGGGTATAATTTACCTTGAATTTTATCGGGATAGAAAGCCAAAGGCTTCTAAAGACACCATTTCGTTGCAAGGTATTTGTGTCGATATGGCATTTGAACGAGTTAATAGAGGTGGCACTCACTGTATGCTCTGGGAGATCGTTTCATACGTTCACCACACTTTAAATAAAGAAATACTTTCTGTCGTATTAAAAGGTAGACCGAAATTTCAACCAACCGATTATTTATTTATTGTTTAACAAGAAATCTATGCGGTCACCACGACGCATGTGTATGTGTGTGGATGGATGTGTGTATGTGACGCCTGGCTCGTGATCACGAAATCTCAAAAACGTATGTCGGATTAAGTTGATACTGGATACATGGATACCCCATGTGTCGGCTAGGAAGCCTATTGATTTTGATGATGATACCTCGCATATTAATGACTGGGTCGGGCTTATTGCGAAAATCTCAAGAAACTAATGGCTCTTGACACGATAGCTCAATAAAATAAATTGAGTTGGTGTTCAGTACAGGGATACTCTACGGGTCTGTTGAGAAGCATATTGATTTGATGATGATGCCTCACAGATTAGTAAGTGGGTGGGGCTTTATTAGTACAATATTGATAGGCTAGATACTAGGCTAATTTACATTATACAGGCGAAGCCTTCGCATTTTTTGGTTGAGATTTTGCCAAAATAATACTCTATATATGCCAGGGGACAAGCTTATCTGTTTTCGGTGGCGTTGTCATGCATATTAATTAGTGGGCGGTGCTAATTGCGAAAATCTTGGCTTGTGAATATATACGATATATTAATAACCGCAGTTCATAAAACAAGCCATTTATTATGATTTCCAGTATACTACAAATTCTGGAGTTTCTTACTGATTTTCAATATACTAAAAGTTTCTAAACTTTTTTGGCCTCTAGTATGTATAGTTTCTTATAGAAGAGTTTCTTATAAAAAGTGTACATTACGGAATTCACAGCAATAATAATATACACCTTATTCAACTGCTCGTGCTAATGTATACGTTCGTCTTCATATAATTCTAAGAGAAACATTTAATACAAATTACAATCATTATCTTTTAATGTAAATTGTAGGTACAGACTGACTGGGCTCCTAGACTAGGTCGGTAACCCATCTAGCAGTTAAGGAACACTTATATGTAACACCGCACACAGCGGTTGACGGGACTTGTTAGCATTAGTTGGTGGCCATCTAGGAGAGGAATAACTCCCGACATAAACCGCACACCGGTCAGCCAGGGCAGCGCTGCTGTGGCTATTTGTCCCACACTATTATGATTATGTTAACTGACGATCGCGATTTGGCTACTGCGTCCATGGTACCCGACGCGCCGTCTGTCCGGACAACGGCCAGAAATTATTGAAATATGGGAGGGGGGGTCCACCGGCCTCGGCCTCGATGTGAAGTCCGGCCAGGTAGTCTCAATGATACAACTTCGTATACTCGACAATCTTGTTCAAGACATTTAGGTGATAAAATTACTGATATACAAATATATTATTGCTGCTTTAAAACTAGATATAACAAAATACTGAGTATATTGTACATATTACACAGCAACACAAATCATTTAATATAATTTTCAGTTCCCCCCCTTTTTATATAGAAAACTTAGGGTAAAGTTTCTTAAATTTTACCCGATTTTACTACTAAAAGTTTCTTAGTAGTTTCTGAATTTTTACTTTCGAAGAACATTGTTAATAGACAATCTTGTACAAGACATTTGGGTATTAGAATCATTGATACTAATGGTTGTTGATGACTTTTAAAACTTGATATAACAGAATACTGAGCATATTGTACACATTACACAACCAAACAAGCTATTTATTATGATTTTCAACATACTAGAAATTCTGGAGTTGCTTAATGATTTTTAATGTAGTTCTAAACTTTCTTAATTGAACAACAGCTAATTTTCAGCTAAGAAATATCTGGTACATCTCGTACATCAAAAGTGCAGATATATTAATTTATGCATTTGTTTCTTCAAAGCTTGATTTCTGTAGCTCTCTATTATTCGGATAATCTATCCGTCAAATGAATTAGACTACAAAAAATAAAATTACGGTGGAACGAATTGCTAAAAAGTTTCCAAGACGTAATCACAATAAACAGACTCTTCTATAAGAAACTACTACTAGCAGCCAATAAAGAAGAAACTTATACATTGAAAATCATTAAGAAACTCCAGAATTTGGATCAACTCAAATATTTTTTCAGGTAGTATACTGAAAATCATAATAAATGGTTTTTTTTGCTGTGTAATGTGTACAATATACGCAGTATTTTCTTAAAGTTTTAAGATCACCAATATCCAATATTTATATCAATAATTTTAACACCTAAATGTCTTGTACAATATCTCCTATTACACGATGTTGTTCTATAGGACCGTTTCATAAATTCGGACGTACATAGTTGATGGTCTGTCTCTCAGTAACTACAAATATAATAAATATTTTAATTTATGTTTTGTTCTATTTCTTTGTGCAGTTTCAATTCTTGTTCTGGGCTATAATTTATAAGTCCCCAAAAATTAAAAACCTCGCCGTCGACGGACGTATATGCAGAGAAAGTCAATTTGGGAAATCTTTTTTCGTATTGAAATTGTCTATAACTTTGGAATGGAATACAATTAAGATCTAATATGCAAGTAAATAAGAAGACTCTTAACTATAAATATCGGTAACAAAAATTTGATATCTTCATTATTTCCTTATGATATTGTCAAAATGGCCGCTGTGACGGACGTACAGTTTTTTGTGACGGACGTTACTTATACGTGATATTTTTAAATGTACGTCCATCACAAAATTAAAGTGGCCGCTGTTGCGCACGAAGGCTAAATTTGTCACTAATATCCATCCAGAAGTTACATTTGTTACGTTGTCTTTAAATATAAACACATTTGAAGCCATATTGTCTAATATGCGGTTGTTTTAGGTATTTTATGCCTCAAAATGATGGTGATTTTAGTCATTTTCTTTTTGGGGGAATATAGGGGGCAATATAACATGTGCGCACTATATTTAAATTTAAAAATGTAGTCTCAGTCATTCCATTAAATATGCAATCAATCAACTCTGCATACAAATAATATTCTGGTCCAGAAAAAATAAATTGTGATTTTTCAAAATTTACTAATTTACGGAACTGCCCAGCAGTAAAATCGGGTAAAGTTTAAGAAACTTTTTAGTACTATAGGGCCTGACCAAAGTTTCTTATAAAAAAGGTGTAAATGCGCAAAGAGTATTATTTAGATGGACATATTATTGCCCGGTATACTGAAGGAAACCTACACCCTTTTGTAGGAAACAAGGATTAGGCCTTATACTATAAAAAGTTTCTTAAATTTCAGCCGAATTTAGAAATAAAAGGTTTTTAGCAATTATCTTTATATTTTTTATCCGGAAGATCGCATTTATTGTCAATCCTATATGCAGGACATAATTTAGGTATTGGATTTTTAAATTTAATTTAATTTATTTAAATTAAGCTATTTATTACAATTGTCAGCTATAATAAATATATATTGAGTTTCTTAATAATTTTCAATGTAGTATAGACACACTAGAAGTTTTTTAATTTGGGGGGATTATATATAGTATGTTTAGTGTCTTTTAGAAGTCTTAGAGTTTTCTACATAAAAATAGTGTATATATATTACCTGTATACAATACAAAACATTTGGTATTGCCATATATAGCGCCGTTAAACTTTTCAGACTGATAATAAGCATTTGGGTGGGACCCGTTTAGCTAAGATTATCAAATAAAAAAAATAAAAAATCGGTATTAATTAGGGCAGAACCTTCTTTCTTATACAATAAAAAACATACATAGGGCCACTGGGATATCGATCATTAATTTTGTTAATTTCAGATTTTACCAATAGTAGTAGGCACCCGTCGGTCTTTCAGACTATGGAGTATCACCCCGTTGATTGTTCATAACGATTGTCATAAAA
>JAODAI010023684.1:0-12674 GCA_027575025.1 Scotoplanes globosa | reverse complement strand
GATAAATGAATAGATGTATATTCATATGTAATGCAATAGTCATGGAGTTTGTACAGTACTACAAGCTATTGTACCGGGACTCATTTAACAACGGTACCAATTGTGTTTATTTAACATCACTATCATATGTATCAGTCATCAGTGGCTTTATGTGAACCATTATCTATAGTATACTTCCTTTTGATGTAATATTGCAAATATTATATATAATATAACATTTTGCAGCGTTTCCATGGGACAGTTGCGACGTGACCGTTTAATTGTCCAATAAATGGTAATGTAAAATGATATCATTGAGCTACATTTAAAAAAAATATAGTATATGTCCCACAGTCAGTGGTAGTACTAACATACTATAATATCAGGTGTCACACTATAAAATTATACGATAATGTATAAATTGTATTAAACGGGTACATTTATTCGAACGTCAGGCTTTTCAAAAAATAGATATAATTATACATATTTGCAATTTCCCAAACAAACAAAATGCATAGCGGCAAATATTTAACTATATTTAATTAAAATTGAGTTATATATACCACAATATTATGCAAATACTTATCAATCATATATACTACTATATTAGAAAACTGCAATGCATGTACACATATGTATTATAATGATATTCACTTTTGATCATGTAAATGTACTTTTTTGATGTTGTTGAAATATAATTTGGAAATTGAATTGAAAAAAATAAATATGAATTTGTATTTATTCAGATTTGTTAAGTCTTAAAATAACCGATTTTGACCAATATGTTACGTTTGCCAATATTCAAACACCAATTAGTTTTACCTCCTGGCTTCCATTTATTGATGTATATACAATGGGTTGCCACCCCAAGAACTTACTAGCCAGCTAAGGTTTCATATGTTATAAATTGATAGACGTAATTAAACATTCAGTACAATATTAATGTATGTGTGTAATTCAATGTCGTTATCACATAAAAACATGTTATGTTATTACGTGATACATTTAATGTATTCATAATTCATTAAATACGTACGATTGTGCTTTGTAAATGTATAATGACTATCATGAAAATATACAAAGCAAAATTATAGTGTAGATATCCCTAACCATGTCACTCCTACCTCCCATGTTATAACAAACATTTCCACCCACGTTTATCTCAAACCCGCCACCTTATGTCTCTTCATCATTATCATATCACAATACTATATAACTGTTATCTTCTATGTCACCCTTTGTCCGTTCTAGTTCCCCGTAGCCGCCATTGTGGTTTTGATATGCGGTAGAGCTTAATCACGAAGCTGTACCTTATCTGTTATCGTGATTGTTTCCGTGCCTCCCTCTTCTCATCAACAGTGACCCTTTCTACTTAATTTGTCAACCAGTTGGGTATTTACTTCCATAATCAATATGGGTATGTTGTGAATCTACATAGTTGCTCTGCCATACGCAAGACACTTAGCTCAAAAGAGATTCCACTATTCCTCTACAATCCCCACAGTGTCATGTAGTTTATGGAGTACATGCGTCACTCTTTATATATTACCATATTACTTTACATATATTACCATCATTTAATTAGCTTTGTCCCACTTCCACCACTGCATTTCGTTTCTTTAAGCAAATTGTGAAAACGAGATGCTTACGGTACAGGGTAAGATGATCCCCGACAATGGCCTTACCATTATTAACCAGAGTCCATCATAGCCCCTTCCTTTTGTGTTGCCTACTCCTATACGTAATTTGTTACTGACACTCATTTTTAAAGAAAGATCCGGCCTCAGTCATTCCATTATGGAGACAACACTCTACGAACACCCCCCTATGTATCGTACCCCATTAACTATTTACTACACACTCGTCTTCACCATTTACTATATAAATGCGAACCCAAGTTGTACACATACATATGTAATGAGTATGCATAAACCATAACTTAAAATAACTATGCATTTAGCAACTTTGTTTATATTAATTCACAACATCGCGTACTTATACTTTTCATACAGTGTTTATTTATACACTTACACTATCACTTCCAACGATGTACATGTCACAGCGTATGATAGTATAGCCTGTGTCTCTTCCATTGTCATATCTGTATTATTCTTTACAACAAGCTCCTTCAATGTACTTAATGGAGGTATTGACAATTTAGACTTTAGACCAAGATGACCCGACGATTGGTTGACCAGGATGGCAATATTATCCAATATTACTCGTTTAACTGCAACCTAAAACAAATAATAGCAAGGCAGTTTGGAAACACATTCAAAATGAATCACCTAATCATTTCCACAGCCCTCCTCACTACTATTATGTTGCCACAATGCAAAACAGCAATGGAGAGTGTTTTCGGTTGCATACACGATATATTAAAGTTGATTAATACAAACAAACGTATTGCTTTTTGATGCGCACTTCTATAGTTAGTTCATCACCACAGCTACCATAATTATACGCAGTTCTGAATTTATGTTGACATAAATCAGTTAACATTTTCAATCAACTTTGATATTGAGGTAATATTATTTATTAAGATGTATATATTTTTAATTGAAATCACTTTACTTATCCTGCTTCAGTAATAACATAGCGTCGTATATTACTACGTCTTACCACTTGATTATAGTAATGGTATCATTACACATGGTCCATAATATAAGATATATATAGGCTACTGTGTACTTGTATTTATTAAACATTAATACAATATTACAAATTGCTCATTTGAAAAGTTCAGAGAGATATATCATTTCTTAACGACATATCAGCAACTATGATACAACATTCAGATAACAAAACACAACACTATGCCGTCAACAGTCCGACATTGGACCGCTGGTGATCATTATTACTTCAAAATATGTAAAAGTTTAGCGGCTAGATGCCGACGAACCAACAACGGACCGATATTTTTTTCTCATATGTGGAACATATGTCCTCAGATTTTTGAAAGTGCAATAACAATAACCCATAATTTATATTATTGGTATCAATATTATCAAGGGGGTAATACTAATCAATTCGAAATTGTTACTCCATTTTAGGCTAAAGAAAGAACGAATTTTATAATTTAGGAGCGTGAAGTATGCATTGACGTGCTCAAAGAAGCGTGCATTAGTTATTTTATATAACCAAGTTGTCTGATGTGTTTGACTTTATTCATAAAAAGTACTCACAACACTCGTAGTTGTATGTCAGCCGTTTCTATACAGTATAATCAATGTGGACTCTGTTACCACAACACAATGATGCAGTTCAGTATGCGCATAGCTGTGATCAGCTATATAATACGGCTGGTTCCGGTCAGAGTCGCCTCCATTTTTGTTTGTATTATCAAAATATACACGGTGGACCTCAACTACTATCTGGCTTTGATGTAGCTATGACAGCAAAGAACATGAATATGCATGTTTGGAACACACATTTGTATAAGGAATTTGCTGGAAGGAATACTGTAAATTAGTTCTTTGTTATCTATTGTTTGTTGTGTGTAGTATTCAAGATGGCTGCCTCATGAATAATATGTATTCTCCTTTTTTTAAGGATTTCAAAGTATCTCTAAAATTATCAATCAGTTGTTAGTATAATACCACTTCATTAACAACTGGATGGTGCGTAAGAACGTAATATGTGGAAGAGTATGTCAAATATATGAAATTCAATCTACTAATGCTACGAAAGTTGGATATCGTTTGGTACATACAATTATGCACTATGCGGTAGCATACATCCAATTTCACTTAGGATAAAGTGTGTTGCCGAATACGTAATATATACCATGATTTATTGTGCACTGGAAAAACAAATATAAACAACATAAAATAAGCTATGGACCTATCAAAGGATGATTGGCATTAATTTCAAGGAACTAATATTACACCAAGCAATACTAGTATATATATACAGACCGGTGTGAAGGAGTCTAGTATATATATGCCAAGTACATACAACTTACAAAAATCGTAAAAAATATACAGTACATTCATGAAAATTGCATCCATTAACTCACACACTATAACAAACAATTAATGTACGAAGTAATGACAAGTTGTACTCTATGATTCTACGACACATATCCCTAACAACGGAATAATACCGATACATGTTCAAGTAAATGTCGTATCATTGACCACAGCTCCACACCTCTCTATATCGCTATTCAGCCCTCCTGAAATCACTACATATACAGAAGCTTTATCTCAATCGAAGCACCCCTATCAGTATATATGGACAACATCGCCATTTTCGGGTGTGTATATAGTATATACAGAAATATGCACATTTACACAAAATACTTTCCCTTTGAAATAAGTAATGTGTATATCTGGCATAAACCCACTACATATATTCAGTCCATAGCCCCTAATTAAATTATATCCGCACCTCCCAAACCATCGAACTATATATATTTCCCTTCATATGCAGAACATCCACTTGTGTAACACATTTAACTGCTAGAGCTATCCATAACTCTTGTCGCTGTTAAATTATAAATGCAAATAATTATGCTGATCTAATGACAACCCTTGTAATAAAGGTGCAACGGATTGTCAACCAACCACTAAGTGGGCAACATATCTAGAGGAAAGACCAA
Organism: Scotoplanes globosa; assembly: GCA_027575025.1. NCBI lineage: Eukaryota > Metazoa > Echinodermata > Holothuroidea > Elasipodida > Elpidiidae > Scotoplanes > Scotoplanes globosa. The sequence goes on along the minus strand of JAODAI010023684.1, from coordinate 8,092 downwards.
TACAATATGGAATGGTGATATCACTGAATAAGCTGGGTCTTATTTGTCAAAAACTACTTTGGCTAGGATATCGGGAAAGTGAAACGGCTACACCATGCAGTATAGCTGGATGATGGCCTGATAAATATAGTGGTATAGCTGTAGCAGTTATTAATAATTTGGAGACTTTACTGGAATCTATGTTATGAATTACATATAATATAATAATAATAATGATGATTTATATAGCACCTTTCCTACACAGTACCAGAGATCACACAGCTCAAAGCGTTTCACAATGAAATATAAATAATGTATAATGCACATAGTGATTACATACATCTACCGCAGGACCTTAACATAATCAAAGTCAAAGAAATACAAAAAATGTATTAATCGTTATATTAAGATACATTTTTAAAATGGATCAATGTATCACAATATTTGATACTATTTGGTAATTTATTCCAAAGTATAGCAGCAGCAAATGACAAACATTTACTGCCATACTGATTGATATTATAAACGATAATTATATTTGGCTGTTATAGAAAAATCCATTTTTTATATCTGACGAAAAGGCTTATTTATCAGATATGCCTAACATCAATACATATTTTATATTCTTAAGACTCTCTATTTTTTATTAATCTGTATATTTTTTTAAAAGCAGTGGATCTTAACCAAATCATTTTTTATTTATTCCCCGTCAAATATTATATATTGTCTTACCATATTTGTCAATTGTACTTTGTAATTCAAGGGATAATTTTACATTTCAAGTTTATTATTCTTTACATTCATATGGTATAGCAGTATAATCATTATATTATAACAATAATGTGGAAAAGCAGTTTACATGGATACATTTTAAAAATATAGTATACGTATCATAAAATGCATTCAATATCCCACATTTGACAATTGCGTAGCATTTAAAATGATGTAACCTCTCACATGGTATACATTTACAAAAATTCATACCTCCTAATATATATCTCCCTCAAACTGGAATGACTTTACGCACACATATTTAGGAAGCCATTAATCGTGGGGTTGTCGACAAAATAATGTTTATAATTGGGGCAGATCTGAAGTAAGGCAATATATCAATGTTGTTCAGATATTGGTATGTAATGTTTGAAAACATGTAATACGATTACTATACATTGCAGTACATCTTTGGTAAATTATTTTATGTTAGTACCTTTTGAGTGACAATCATAATCAATTTAGATTCCGTGTTATAATACGTATTGATACACATTTCATAACGTATTATTCTGGAATGTGTATATATTTTCAAGGAATTATCTATTGGGGATTCATGATATGTTTTAATGAAGACATAACTATACAAATTAATACACAAATATACGTACCTCTTTGATTGAAGCTATCTGTAGCAGTGATATTATGGATCGTTGTAGAAACATACTATGCTCATCCTTCAAAGTAATATATCTACTACATATGTCTTGGACACTTTTTGTATCAATTCCTTCCCCTTTGTTTTCCATTGCACACAAAATTTGGTAAATTTGACCATCGCCTCGTGTACCGAGATAACGTAATATTATGTTTGCAGCTGCAGATTTCAAACCACTGGCAAAGCGGAGAACATATTGAAGATCGTTTAAGTCAAAGGTGCTTAGTATTTTTACTTTATGCTTTCTGTTTCTATATGAAGATAACAACTTTACCAGGTGGTGAGCAGTGTACCATTCCTGGAAGAGTTTGTGGTAAAACCTCACTGTTGTAACATGCATAATCTGATCAGTATTGGGGAAACGGGGATTTTCTCTAATTTGCAATGATTCTTCTTCAACCAATATACCAATAATTATATAATAATTGTATGTATCTAATCCAACTTGTTCAACAAATGTATTCTTTTCCCATATTAACTGCTGCTTGGAACCACTGATGCTACTGTATGGGCCCCGGTACAGAATAAAAGTTGCTGTCGTTAGTATTTTTGAATACCCCGATGTATAGCGGTACCATTGTAAAGCGATTCATCTTTGTATTCTTGAGCTGAATAAATGAGCTAGCATTGATTCATGGGCCGGAATTACGGTACATGGGGCCTTCGTTTAGGCCCCGATCATTATAAAGTTGAAGTCAATAGTATTTTTTTACCGCAATCTACAACAGTGATATTGCCTCATACTTGTATCACTCAGCTGAATATATATATATATTGGGTGTGACCATTGGGGCCATTGTATAGGGCCTATGGTTATTATCTAGGGCATATGGCCCTGTGTAGGCCATACTCGATATCATTAGCATCAGTTAATCGAAGGTGACCCCGGAAAGTGATGACCTACAATCTGCACCCGTGTATCTCGCAATATGTAATAGCAGGGATAATAGTTACAGTACAGTATACGTACTATATGCACCTATCAACTGTATAAATCAGTTTACACAGTGGTGTATGGGGTATTGGGCCCTTTGGGGCTACTGTCTGAGCCCCGGCACATGATAAAGTTGCTGTCGTTTATATTTTTGAATATTCCGATGTATAACGGTTCCATTGCAAAACGATTTATCCGCGTATTTTTCAGCTGAATAAACACCTCTGGGCGTAGCCTTTAAAGCTACTGTTTGTGGCCCTGTACAGGCCCAAGTTGCTGTCATTAGCATTTTCACCGAATGTGACCCTCTGTGAATGGTATCCACCAAGATTTGCCCTTGTATCTCTCAGCTGAATACATGTTTTTCGGGGCCCTCTATATTGGGACCCCCAGGCCACCTATACAGGATTGGACCAGGTAGCAACACCGAATGGTGATATTTGGACCAGTACCAACATATCCCCACCATCAAACCTTGTGTATCTCTCAGCTGAATAAAATCTCTGGGCGCCCGGCCTACTAGTGTAAGCGCTATTCAAAGATTGTGGTGATTTTAGGGCGTTTTAATAAAAATAAGAAACCATAATACGTATGTGTATGACATGTGCTTGTATTGCTTTGAACAAGCGTTTTCACCACTTTATATTGTACAATTTTATAATGGATGTAACATTCAGCTATTATTAGCTAATCTAAACAGAGCATGTTGTATCCAGGTCATATGATATATATGATAAAGACTGTATTTAAGCTAAACACGATATGCTGTAAAATGTGTCCCGCCCATAGTTGTATTTAATAAGGGGAGCAAACATTGTCCCCAGGGAGAGTGTGTGCAATCTGTATTCAAACCACATGTATATGTAGCATGTGTGGCATAGCTCCTCCAGATATTCGGCGAAGTGCTACAAGCAGTCTAGAACATCAACGGCAGGTTACAAATAATTCGGTCAGAAGAAACGCTTGAAATATAGCTTCCTCTGCGAATTATAACCCACTGGAGCTGGTAGCACCATAATGGCATTGTGACATGGGAAGAGAGCAACAACAACCTACCAACAGCAACATCCATGTGTATAAGCGCAAAAGAAGATCGCCCTTCCGGTTATATCATGACCTGCAGTGGTCCGAATGGAGATGCCTGAACCGACTAAGATCCGGAACTGGCCTCCGCAAAGTAAGGATCCAGAAACGGGGTTATCTAGACAATGATGATGTGACCTGCGTGTGTGGTCTTGAACCACAAACCATGAAACATGTACTGCGATGTCCACTAATAGAGCAAGACTGTGATGCTAAGGACCTTGCTGGGTTCAACGATAATGTTGAAAAATGTATTCAGCTTTGGCTGGAACACAATATAGGTTATACGTGTGGATATACGTTAAGAAGAAGAAGACATGTTAGTAGCATATCCCTGCATGGTACTACTATACTCATATTACATACAAACAGTATGATCAAGATAGCGTATACTCACGTCGTAAACTACCAAAACAGTCAGGAATGTTCGCATGCTAGTAATCTAATTGCTCGGGCTAAATGTTGTTTACATAACCAACTAACAGATTATCTCGCCAGTTTTACGATTTGAGTATTCGGAATAAAACATATATGTTATCGACTTTGGTTATTTGTGCGTATCCAATGCATTATAGCGGGGTGTCTGTGTGTGAATTCGTAATTCACAATTCTTATATAAATGTATTCGGCTGTTAAACTGAACGTACGTATACCAGTGGACAGTCGTATTGTACTGTGGAAACTGAAACTGTGTGTGTCTGACAATTTTGAAAGTACCAATATTGAGACTAGTATAATTACCATGAAGTGATTAATTTATATATTTAGCACTATGACTTCCATAATTACCCATACATCTCTTTTTTGCGGACATTTTGAAAATATTATATATTGTGATTTCTTTCTTGGTATTCTAATTTCTAACTATGCTATATTTGGAGTTTAAGAAAACACTTGAATGACTTTAATTATAGAGGGCTGATTTATTTTCAACATTTCCTGAACCATGTGTACAGTTGCTAAATAGTATTACGAACATCGTCGCATTGAGGTTCAAGTTGCAATTGCGTAGGCCTGTGCCATTTCTTGTTATTGGTTCGAAATACGTCTTGGGGCTCTAATTACTTGGTAAACTATAATACTCGTGATTTTTTTTCGTACGCCCATTAACTTACACGGGTTATTTTTGTGCTCACCCGACGAGGGGGGGGGGAGGGCTTTCGTCCGCCCTATATATGAGTGACTTGAAGAAACTTTTTAAATTGGTTCAGTTTTGGTGTTATTAGCTAACTATACCATTGCTATATACCTATCATTTCACATTATTTCCTCAAAATACCTGAAGTTACATAAAATCTTACTAGAAACCCAATGTAACTTCATTATAAATAAATATAAAGACAAATGGATGTAAAAACGTATATTATGAATAGGTCTCCGAACTGTTATGGATAAACAAAAACATTATTGTGATAACGACATCGGACTTTTACAATAGACTATATGTCAACGAATGTACAAATACCAGTGTTACAACACCTGAAATCTGTATTAACAAGCTTTTAGTGTAAACACATCTGCAATAATTGCTCATTTTGAAACATACCATTTTAAATTTCACGTGACACTTGCATGTAATATCCGATTAGGACGGGAATGGCTTAAAAATGTGCACGAGACATGAACGAAATAAAGTCATATCAAAAATAATATATATACGCCGACAGGTCATGGTTCCAGCGTAAAAATATCGATGTGGAGGGCATTACTCCCCCCGTATAAATAAGGGTTACATGCTTTCTTTTCGGTTTTCCCTTTCCATAGTTGCAAAGTCGTGAACAATTAAGATGGATACCGTGATAGTGTACACATTAGTATGCACTAGTTTGTGTTTTGCGCTGATTGGTGGAAACTTGACTGATTCTAATTCTGAAGTCACATATTCCATACCTCCGCGGATTCATATAGAGCTTCCTGTTAAAGAGGATGAGAAGGCAGATAATAACATTGACATTATATCCAGCGGTAATCCAGACGAAATTGTGACGGAAGTTGATGAAGAGATTGACATCCATACAATAACTGACGACATTTTGAATTCAGGTAAGACACACGAGATAAACACTATAACGCTATGGTAATAATAATAATACACAATTTAGTATAAAATAGTATATTGATATATGCCTGGATTATGTCAAGATATGGAAGAACGTCATGCAAATTCAAGCATTTTTTATATTTATTGCATGCATGTGATAATTATATGTCAACCATGCACTCATGCCATTGACGGATCTCACATAATTATTCCAAATGGGGAGCATCCGTGTCTATCCAATACATATATATATAATATATATTAGAAGACCGTTGTTATCGTGGATCGTATATGCAAGCCAATTTTACCCTTTCTAGGTGGATTACTCGAAAAATGGTGAATGCATGCTATGACTATATTTAACAATATATCATGCCTTCATATATTTCAAACATCGTCATTACAGCGGAGAAGAATGATACTGTATATTTCACCATATATGCCAAAAAATTAATACAACTATTTTATTGTTTACAATAAATTGAAACTTTCGCTTCGCACATGTCCACGTATTTTACAAATGGCTCTCTCCGTGAAGCCAGTATTTTCAGTGCTATTATCAGCGCCTTGGCCACTACTGTCGGTGGGCCCTATAGCACACTGCTATTTCCAGTCCACTGGTATCCCGGATGTACTCTCTAAGAGGAGTGTGCGAATGATTGGCGTCGGGCGAGCATAATTTTGGGGGAAAATGAAATGTCCTTACGTGTATAGCAATCTCAATGTGCAACAATTAGACAAACAGTGTTTTCCACTCATAAACTGAGTTTATAAGTGAAAAACACTGTTTATCAGATAAACATGTTTTTCTCTTAATAAACTAGGTTTATCAACTGATAAATATAGTTTATCAAGTGACTGACTAGATACATCAACTGATAAGTTACTGATATGAAATGAACAACCTTATTTATCGATAAACCTCGTTTTTCACTTGATAAACTGTGTTCATCGATAATAAACTCAGTACATTGAAGAAACATGTTTATCGACAAATATATTTTTTCACTTGATAAACCTCGTTTGTCAAATAATAAACTAGTTATATCAAATGATGAACCTACTTTATCAAGAAGTGAAAATCCCTGTTCATCGATACACCTAGTTTTTCACTCAATAAAACCAGTTTTTTCACTTGTTAAACTAGGTTTATCGGTTGTTAAACCTAGTTTATCAAGTGATAAACTGATAAGCCTAGGTTATCAAGTGAAAAACCTTGTTTATCGGTAAACAGGATATTTCGATCAACTGAGTTTATCGATAAACACTGTTTATATAATGATTGCACATTGGGCTTGCTATTATATGCATGTCGACAAGCCCAATGTGCAATAATTATATAAACACTGTTTTTCTTAGATAAATCATGTTTTGTTCACGCATAAACTTGTTTATAAACAGGTTTATTGATAAACAGTGTTTATTGATAAACAGTGTTTATCAGATAAACCTTACTAAAATGGTAGGGTATATGTTCTTCTTAACCCTAACAAACATCTAAATTACTTAAATTGTCGAAACAGTAGTATATATTGATATTTAAAAAAAATATATTAATTTTCATATGTACATAATTATATAATTTATAACATAATGGGTTCCTATTAACAAAAGTATATGCTGTACACATTTAATTAGTTGAACAGTTGCCTTTGATCAAATTGCCACGGTAGATAATGGGCTAACTTGTGAAAAACAATATTAATGTACAGATAAACAAAGTTTCTCGATAAACAGAGTAAATTTCCAAAAGATACTTCAATTTTAGCAAAATGGTTTTAATGTAATATTTGATTATTTTATTATGCATTTCATTGTTTTTAATATTTCGGGGAGTATTTGTATGCATTATATTGTTTGGCGTCTTATATATTATATTGTTTTGATGTGAGGGTATTTTATTGATTTAAATGAAGGGTTTGTATCTGATAACAAGTTAAGACTTACAATATTAACTAAATATCAATCCATTTACAAATAACGGTGTTACAACACATGCAATCTTTTTCTACATATTGTTTGTGTACAAACATAATTATACAATAATTGCATACTTCTTAATTAAGCATACAATTTAAACTTATGACACATATATTTAGAATGTCTGATTTGGACGGGAATAGAGCCACAATGCGTCCAAGACATGAACGAAAAAATGTAAAAGAAGTAAAATGTCATACTTCGAGCGGCTGCGAATTACGAGTAAAACATGTCGAGCTGGTATTATGCCCTCAGTTAAGTTTAATATGGATAAAGATACTGTGTTGATGGTGGATTTGTTGGTATGCCACCTCGGTGAGCTCTTTCGATTATGCTCTTTCGACGTTGGCATTCATGGCGATACCTTGATGGTTTATAGTAAAATTTTCTACATTCTGAGCTGCAAAAATTGAGAAGATCATATTTCTAGTTGATGCGTCAATTAATAATAGTAAGTGGCATGTGTAAATTTAAATATTATTTACATATTTATAGTACTTTTAGCTATTTATTACTTATTTATTCTACTGACATTTAATGTGATGCATCATAGTATGGGGTAATGCTTTACTCAGTACATTGAAGAAACATGTTTATCGACAAATATATTTTTTCACTTGATAAACCTCGTTTGTCAAATAATAAA
>JAODAI010023573.1:0-12683 GCA_027575025.1 Scotoplanes globosa | reverse complement strand
AAAATGGCAGCCTCCATGTATCGAGACAAATCCATATTTTGAAAAGTTCAAACATCCGTATTTTGAAAAGTTTAAGGTCGATTTCAATTTTATTTGCACCATATTGTAGATAAAAATATGCTCTATCAAGACAATATCCTCACTACTATAAAGTATAATGCAGGGTTTATTTTTCCTTTAAACATAGCCATAGCGCATATGCACAAGGAGGTCACCTGTACTGTAACAAAGGTCAATAAACGATTGATTTTTAATATTTGACCTACATTTGTAATAAAATAATTATAAAGGTAGGCTAGGCCTAGTATTATAAATATAAAAACTTGCACTATATAATTACATTAATTTCTAATCATCCTAGGAACACAAACTTTTAAAACTATCACTTGCAATAATGTGAATATCGAACAATGACCCAGCGCATGCCGCTGGAGGCTACATGCGTACAGTGTCCAGTTCCGTGACCATGGTAGCGGTTTGTTTTGCTTCGTTGACCTTTGTGACATATGCAAATTTCCCAGACTGCGAAAAGGCTTATTGGAATATAGACTACTGTACCTCAACCAGCAAACACACTGATCTAATTCCTAGTATTAAACCGTAACTTGTATTCTAACTCTGAATGGGTGCGATGAGGGTGTGACGACAGTAATTTTTGTGCGTTCTCGATTGAAATTATGCTTGTGTTGATGTGTTTGAATGGGTGTAGGTGCGTTTGTAAACACGTTCAAAGTAGGACACACACCAGTTCTGTACATTATAAACGTGGACACCACCAAACGAGGACGTCCTCGTTTGTCCTACCTATACCATCATGATCATAGATGCCTTTAAAAGCCTTTAAAACGAATAGCAATAACGTGGACCTAGGTGGAGGTGTATCCGAGGTCCACGGTGGAGGTGTATCCGAGGTCCACAGTTAGTGGGCATTTTGTGTATCACATGTCCACGTTGGTAAAAATCCACACCCACCGGTCCACGGTTTGATGGTGTGAACACAGGGTCAAGATGAGGTCCACAATCGACGGTCTTTACAAGTTTGGTTGTGTGTGTGTGACTCAAACTGTGACGCTCAATAGCCGTAAGTCCGATTAAGTTGATATTGGGAATAGAGATGCCTTGTAAGTCGGTTAGGAAGCCTATTCATTTTGACGATGATATCTCGCATATTAATGAGTGGGCAGGTTTTTTTGCGAAAATCTCGAGAAATGGCTTGTTATCACGATATTTCATTAACCGTAAGTCCGATTAAGTTGATGTGTGATATGGGGCTACTCTACGGATCTTTTAGGAAGCCTATGGATTTAACGATGATACCTCATATAGGCCTATTAATGCTTTGGTGGGGCTTTGTTCGTAAAATATTGATAGGCTAGAAACTAGGTTAATTTGCAATGTACAGGCGAAGCCCTCACATTTTTTTAGATTCGGCCAAAATGATATTCTATATAGCCCAGGGAAGAAGCTGATCTGTTTTCGTTAGCGATCAAGTGTATATTAATTAGTATATTAATTGCGAAAATCTCAGGAAATGGCTCGTGAAAACGATATATCATTTAAAACCGTAGATTGGATTAAGTTCATATTTAGCACAGGAATGCCATGCAGGTCGGTTAGGAAGCCTATTGCTTTTTCCGTTGATACCTCACATATTAATGAGTGGGCGGGATGGGCTTATTACAAAATCTCAGTAAAAGGTTCGTTAACACAATATCTCAATTACCGTAAGTTGGATTAAGTTGATATTTGGTACAGGAAGCCTATTCATTTCGACGATGATACCTCGCATATTAATGAGTAGGCTGGGCTTATTGCAAAAATCTCAGTAAATAGCTTGTTAACATGATATCTCAATAAACGTAGATCGGATTGAGTTGATGTTTGGTACGAGATTGCTCTGCGGGTCTGTTAGGAAACCTATGGATTTAACGATGATACCTCGCATATTAATGAGTGGGCAGGGCTTTGTTCGTAAAATATTGATAGGCTAGAGGCTAGGCTAATTTGCAATGTACAGGAAAAGCCCTCACAATTTTTTGCCAGATTTGGCCAAAATGATATTATATGGCCCAGGGAAGAAACTTATCTGTTTTCGATGGCGATCCCGTGTTTATTATTAGTGACAGTGGTATATTTTGCAAAAACCTCAGTAAATGGCTCGTTAACACAATATCTCAATAACCGTAAGTCGGATGAAGTTTATATTTGGTACAGGGATGCTGCGAGGGTCGGTTAGGAAGCCTATTGACTTGACTATGATATCTCGAATAATAATGAATGGGCGGAGTTTATTCTAAGATCTCGAAAAGTGGCTAGTGAACACGATATCTCAATAACCGTAGGTAAGATTGAGCTGATATGTGGCATAGGGCTTCTTTGTGGATTGGTTAGGAAGCCTATTGATTTTAACGATGATACCTCGCATATTAACTCTTATTACACAAAATTACCACCATAAACGGGAGGTGGCATATTTCACCACAGACATAGTCCCTCTTTAGACTTTCTGTATTGTGTCGATATTCAAGCTATAACAGTATAGTGGCGTTATATTGTTTTTCACACAACTTGTTTATGGAAAAAATGTGTCTTTCGTATTAACATATGTTGAGGAATTTTTACTGCAAAGTTGTTGATGGTTTAATTTATGGATACCAAAATGTATGATGCCGACAGTGGAAGTAACCAATTTGTAAATTGGCCTACAGGTATGGGGCCAATTTATGGAGTAATTCAGATCAGGACAATTATGTGCAAAATGTGGTTGATCAGAATGATTACGGGAAGCGGCTGATGTTTTTGACGGTACACGAAGAAAGACATTTGAGAAAAAATAATCCAGACAAAGAAGTTATTTAGGGATGAAACCTATATTATGGTATGCATCTGAAATGACAGAACAATAGAAATGCAGACAGACTGCAGGCCGTTTAGATGCATCTTGGAATTGATTATGCAGACAAACGGGCTTACAATGGAACAATGCATGTGTTAATACATCCTTTATAATTCTATAATCCCGAGTTCCCGTACATATTTGGTATGAATGAGGTAATCGGTAAACTTAAGTTGGTTGCATTATTGATGTTGGCAGGCAATTTTTCAGAGGCCAGGAAGGTTGGAAAATATGAACAATAGGTAATCTCCCCGTTTAAATGCATCCAGATTAAGATGCATCTAAATGGGATGCCTACAAATGGATAGGTTTCATCCCTTATTAGCTTTATATTACAGTATTGCGTTCATTCTTGTTGGTTTCTTGTCTTAACCCATTCACTGATAACATTGTCATTTTGTGCTGACACCGTACATATCTGATCAAATTGATATGGTAAATTGTGACCCAAGAACGAAACTCTGTGGCCCAACAAAGAAGCCCATTGATTTTGTCGATCATCCAAGGACCATGCATAATAATTAGTGGATAGAGCTTATTGCGAGAATTTCTAGGCACGACTCGTGAACATGGGATCTCTATATCTGTACCATATGTTGGATTGAGTCAATATTGGGGCACAGTGATGCCCTCTGTGGTCCAAGGAAGAAATATATTGTTTTCGGTGGTAATGTATGCATAATAATTAGTGGCCGGGCCTTATTGCAAAAATCCCAAGGAATGGTTAGTATACATGGTATCTCGATAAACGGAAGTCGGATCAAGTTGACACTGGGTACAGTGATACCCTATGGACTAGAGAAGAAGCCTATTGTTTTCGGCTGGGAATCCCGGGGTTATTGCGAAAATCTCAAGGAAGGCTTGTGAACATGGGGGTTTATTACGAAAATATCAAGGAATGGCTCGTGAACACGGTATCTCAATAAACAGAAGTTGGATGAAGTTGATACTGGGTACAGTGATACCCTATGGACTAGAGAAGAAGCTTATTGTTTACAGTGATACCCTATGGACTAGAGAAGAAGCTTATTGTTTTTGCCTGGGAATCCCGGGCTTATTGCGAAAATCTCAAGGAATGGCTTTTGAACATGGGGTTTTATTACAAAAATATCAAGGAATGGCTCGTGAACACGGTCTCTCAATAAACAGAAGTTGGATCAAGTTGATACTTGGTACAGTGATACTCTATGGACCAGGGAATAAGCCTATTGCTTTCGGCAGTTATCTCATGCATATTAATTAGTGGACAGAGCTTATTGTGAAAATCTCAAGGAATGTCTAGTGAACACAGTATCTCAATAAACGAATACGGATCAAGTTGATACTTGGTACAGTGATACTCTATGGCCCAGGGAAGAAGTCTATTTTTTGGGGGGCAGTGATCTGAACATTTTAATTAGTGGACAGACCATACATTGTGAAAATATCAAGGAATGGCGTGTGAACATATTATCGCAACCAGAAGTCGGATCAAGTTCATATTGGGAACAGTGATACTCTGTGGCCCAGGGAAAAAGCATATTAATTTAGGCGGTAATGGATGGTAATTTGTCGAATGGGATTTTTGACAAAACCTTATGAAATTGATTCTTAACACAGATTATTAAGAACCGTAAGTCCATTTCAGTCCATACTTGTGGCTGAGTGATGTAGTACGGATGAGGGAGGAAGCCTTATTGTTTTTAACATAGACAACAGTGTACGTCATATCATATATTTAGGATACATTTTCATGAATTACTGATGACTGCTTGCTATAGGCGTATAGTAGACAAACTGTGTTTTGATATGATGTTTCCGACATCATGAAGACAATGGAGACCATTGATGGTATTACCAATTAAGAAAAGAAAGCAACATGTACTACATGTTTCTTTTCTTAATCTGTGTTGATTGAATTGAATCAGTTTCATATTTAGTGACCCAAGTTAACCCTTTGACTGCCAATTTAATTTACTGCATCACTGCACACACCAGTCGCTGGTCGAACAGATCAGCTGGCTGCTGCGCGTGGTACTGTCCGCCGATTCAAATGGACCGTGACTTTCCCTGCACGCCAGGCAGGCCATTGCACATTTTCTCTTTTCCATGGTGAAATTATCCTGTAGCTGCGGTCAGCTACGATGTTCATGTGCCCAAACCAAGTTGCATTTGATTATCTCTGTTAGCACGCCTATGACAGTCATAGGGTTAAAGCATTGCCATAGTTGTAGAAGTTCAAGTGAGGTCATTAATTATGAAATATTAACCCACGGCACCGTTCATTTGATATTCTTCGCAAAAATTGTGGATTGCGATGTTACTTCAATTGTGGTTTACAAATCCTCACCTCTCCGTCAGCCTTTGGGGAAATAGTCAATGACTGATGTGCACTCTCATCCATCGAATAGGGACGTTAAATGGCGGTCCCGTGGTAGGATCACTCACACCTACCTCGACATATCTGGTCACTTGTCGAAAAGAGTAGGTTGAAGGCCGGTGACTAATATATGCATGATCACATCTGATACCGTAGTGTATCCTGAATGTTATACTCAAGTTATGAGTCCAGTTCAGTATTCACAGAAACTGTGTTGCTTTATGCTGTTAATAATTTATATATCTCTCTCTCAATGGACACATGCTACCAAATCTTATCAAGACCTCCACTATGTGACTAGCATCACAGACCAGTACACGGTGACTCCAGTCGAGTTATCAAGGTTTAAAATAATCAATTTGAGTTACTAAATTTACCAACTTGTTGTAACTCTGGTCACACCACAGGCAATAATACAATGTAGGCATAAGGCATTATAAAATGTTGAAACAAGACACTTTGATTATTAAAATTATGAAAAAGAAATTAGCAATAAACCTTTTTTTCAGTTTTATCTTTTCTTGAACTGTATTGTATTGCAAACCATGCAGACCCAAGAGCTGTCGATTGTCCTATAATGGCCGACAAATAAAAACTACAAGTTATAGCTTGAAAACACATTACTGGACACCAATAACTATATATATATATATATACTTTCTTTTGTACATCAATAAATAGCGTTACCAACCTACCAGGACAATCTTAATAATAATTTTGATAATATTTCATTGTTCCATTAATTTATACAGGGTTCCAACAATTAACCTACTATATTAACTGTATATTATATATCCGTACTGTACATTGGGTTGTTGTCCGTTTGTACATATAAAGTCACAATGTTACTTCAATTTGAAATTTATATAAATACTTTTCGAGTTGGGACAGTCTCGGATGCCCGTATCATTAATTGGGAGCATAATTTACTAAATGCTCACAGACACACTACATACAAATCATTATATTATACTTGAAAATGTAACTTGACTACTTTTCAGGTGACTTCACTGACTAGCATTTTATATCACCGAAGATAATGATAATAAACTTATCGCAAACTATAATTATAGTCATTTGTCTCAAAATACAATTGTATACTAGCACTTGAAATAACAAATTGTAATTGTAATCAATGAATGCACCCTTAGAATGCACTATGTAATGAATTCAATAATCGTTATAGATCCACCAATATTATCACGTCCATTTAAATATTCATATTACAAGATGAGAATTCATACAACTATCATACTTTAAATGAATTTCTATCATACTTGAAATTAATTTCTACAGTTCATAATGGTATTTTAATATGCATACTCTTTTCATAAAATACTGAAGAATGAGTAAATTCACCAATTATATGTAGGTTTAATTAACAGCGATACATGCGTTTTAGACATTAATTTCATCCATGAACGCATTGTCATTATAATAACATTGACAGTCAACAACTTACATTCTATGTACCATTATATTTGCATATCAAAGGGCTAACTTATGAGCTAGTATTCAACAAAATTTTACAAATTTCATAGACCCAATGAAAATAACTTCCACATCATGATATTGGATGATCTTTTCAGCTGAATTCATTGAAATTTGTATTTGAATATGGAAATTTGTACGATGACCCTCTTGTATAAAGATCTCAATATATGAAAGCCCAAAATAATATGCTATAGGCCGCATGCATTTAATTTCTTATTGAACCAACAGCAATATAACAAAATTTGAATCAGATTCAAAACTGACCTACATAGCTCTAGCCAATCACTGAAATCCGATACAGGCTAAGCCCATTGTAATACTAGACCGGCCTTGAATACGATTTACGATTGACCTAGTATGTAGGTCTAGCCAATCATAATGCAGGAAATTAAATTTGAATCAGATTCAAGACTGACCTACATAACTCTAGCCAATCACTGAAGTGCGATACAGGTTAAGCACATTGTAATACTAGACTGGCTTTGAAAACGATTCAAGACTGGCATATGTAGCTCTAGCCAATCATAATGCAGGAAATTAAAGAAAGTACAATGTTTATGAATAGATGGTACAGTACAGAAAATTCATGTACGATTCCAAACCAAGTTTGATTGAATTAATTAGACAATTCATATTATAATTAATTAGACAATTCATATTAGAAGTTTTCAGATGCAGTATCCGGCACATATTTGACCGTCCACGACCAAAAGGATGTAAACGTGACATTAGTCCCACACACATGATACATTATGTGCATTGATATGTATGCACATCATGACCTCGCGACCCGTCTTTACTTCTGGATATCAAAACACAACAGCGATACATTCATCATTTCGAAGGTAACAATGAGCTTTATTCATAAATGCACAAAACTCAAAATCATGGACGGTCACATATATTGGGGGTCAAATATCACATATTTTGTGACATCCTAAAAACAGCTAGTACAAATATATTCTACACGCTAAATTGAACACCAAACTAGCATGAGAAGTAATGAATCCATAACAACTATCCTCACCCTAATATCTACTATCTATATGTATTGACCTCTATACAGCTGACCTACTTAGTATACTTTTGGCGCAGGCCCCATGACTATTAGGGTAAGTATAGTTGTTAAATAGATTCAATGACCAAGAATTTTCTTGTATTTAGCCGAAAACAGCTGGTACCATATAAGCAATTACAAAAAATTAAAAGCATTTACCTTGTTGTTTTAGGGAGAAATTAGAGCACCCGATAGTCTTTATGTTTAAGCTTGGTATATGTTACAGTATGTGCACTGTGTTCACTTGTAGTCTTGGCAAAGCCAATAGTTATAGCAGGGACTATGGGCGAGCGTCTTGGCCTTTAAACTTGGTACTTGGCATAATATATGTCATTGTGACACACCATGGTATTCCGGTAATTATATTGGTATTTTCAATTTTGACGTGGTTCCGTTTCAAATACATAGCATGAGCAACATAATTGATAAATTATCTTGAAAGGTTAATTGTCCTCTCTTTCACTTTATACTGGCTTACCGGATATACCACGTGGTGCAACACACATTATAGTATTTATGTAAACCATAAGATTATACTATCAAAAATTCCAATTCCAAAAACCCTCTGCAGATTGATTAGCTTCAAATTTCATAATTTGTGACCAACGTGAAGAAAATATTATGCCATTTTAACCCTTGTAATGACATTGATGACATATGTCACCAATGAGGGCACCCTTTGTGATTATGCCATTTTCACCCTTGTAATGCCATTGATGACATATGTCACCTTTGTGGAATTAGCAAGTAATATACCACTTCCTGATTGTATGACTAATATTGATATTTTTAATGTGCTAGCCGTGTACATTAATGTGCTAGCTATGTACATATGCATGTAATTAGCACATATGCATGTAATTAGCACATTTACGTCAGTTAAGTTACAGGGTATTTCAACGTGCGCACCATTAAAGTAAGTGTTGCGGTGTATAATGATGATATGACGTTATAAGCATGCTGCATAAATACACTAGCTTCAACTTTATGGTGCATGCTTTTAGCGAGTATGTATCATAAATTGATCGATAGTTTGCACCATCGTCAACACTGGGTCATCTATAAACTTCTATATTTATGCACTTGTCAATCGCAATCCTCCCCCCCCCCCACCCGAGCATAGCGGGGACTGTAACGTGGATGTAACACATGTATGTGTTTCTTACCCATCTACATTCAGGGAGCATTGTTTTGTTGAACATCCCCGCTAAATCTCCGTTGGCGGGACGAGAAAATTTAAAGTCTCACCAAATTCCCGCTATATGACAGTTACATTTGGTGCAAGTCCCGGGGTCATATTCCCGCTATATGACAGTTACATTTGGTGCAAGTCCCGGGGTCAAATTCCCGCTATATAACAGTTACATTTGGTGCAAGTCCCGGGGTCATATTCCCAGCCCAAATTATCACTGCGCATATCCACGTATAAACTGTGTTACATCCCCTGTATAGCGGGGACATAAAAATGTGAACATCCCCGCTAAAGTCCCGGTTACAGTCCCCGCTGTACCTGGTGGCGAGAGGGAGCGTTAACCTTTGAAAAAGCTGCAAAGCAATAGGCCTACAATGCAGTGTTTTAGCCAGCCTATTTTTGTGAGTAAATGTCGCACAAAAATATATAATGTCGCACAAATAAATTCTGAAAGTACTTTTCTGCACACTTATTAGACAAATTCTAGACAAATCTGGGCCTGAAAATGATGTTAATTGTCCCAATGTTCTCATTTCTAGCATGTGGGCCTTAGTAGTCTAGCTTTAGCTTAGACAACTATCATTTATTAATGATTTACTAGTACTTCTTAACTTCATTAAGTCCATCAAACACCGATGCGACAGCTACGGAATGAAAATGTTGCTGGCTAAAACACTGCTACAATGCCACCTCAACTGTAATAAGTTTATGGCGTAATTACCATTACTAGAATCGGTCATGCAGTATTGTACAGCAGCGGGTCAATTATAAATAAATTGCTGACTTCCATTATCTGATTCAATTCTGAATGCTATATATAGTATAACAACGTTTGAATGAACCAAAGACCTGTAGTTAATAGGTACAATAATTTATTTCTAGATCTGTGCATATTGGCCCATTTAGGTCTGAAACATTGGTTAGGGTTAAGGTGATAATATATATCACTCGTAGATTGTAGAATCCATTTATATACAATATCCATTTTTACAATGTAGCCTGTACGCCTAACACAAGGATTCATTTTACGAGATTGAAGTATTCCATATCGTAATTATAATTGTTTTCCCCTCTCTTTAATCCGTTTTCTATTGCAATTAACATGTGGGGGGGGCTGTACCCCTGAATGTGAAATTACTGTAATTCCCGCTGCTATGACGGTCGCA
This sequence comes from Scotoplanes globosa, assembly GCA_027575025.1. Classification (NCBI taxonomy): domain Eukaryota; kingdom Metazoa; phylum Echinodermata; class Holothuroidea; order Elasipodida; family Elpidiidae; genus Scotoplanes; species Scotoplanes globosa. The sequence goes on along the minus strand of JAODAI010023573.1, from coordinate 2,519 downwards.
GTCATAATTGAAGCAGGAGAACTTTCATACTTCTAGATGCCCGTTAATTGTTCAAACCTCTTGAAAAATCAGTTTAATAAACGAGTAAATAACTTACTTAGTGGCAAGGAACTTGTACAAATATTAGAATAATACCATTTTAGAAGGAAAATTGTAATACTGGTTATTTCCTGTGAAATGCATGTTTTATATCTCCAACACCAATAGCAGCGGTGTTGTGATATTTTCTCTTTCTACCTCATGTCCCTTGAAAGGGACGATATTGCACACAATTTTACTAGTTACTGTTATAACATCACTACAGCGTTAACGCCGACGTTCAAATTCAACATCGGGCTTGCTAAAGCTGCTCTAAAGTCACCCCAACTATTCCCCATAGTTGTTGTCAATGGTCCACCACTTCCGGCTCGAACAACACACACTGTCTGAAGAGAAACATCACGTCAGGAATGAAGGGGGGCGGAGTAGACATTAAATAGATGGAAACCTTCTGGCAACAGCTTCAAGTAGTACTCCATTCTCCATTGCCGGCACTTTCTAATTTAAACCGCAGAGTGTCGCTCACTTTTGGCCAGTTTTAGTTCACCGCGGCCGTCGGGCGGCCGTACCGTTCAGACGACACCGCTACACCGGGGGGACTGTTTTGATTGGTCGACGGCTCGACGGGATTCTTGTCCGCCGGTGGCGAAGCGTCCGCCCCGCCGTCCTCTGGGTTCCTCTTTGCCTTGTCCCCCCCGGCGCCACTGCCCCCCTTACAGACCGGTCCCACGATGCCGCGTCGACAGTAGCTGTACCGGTGGTTCATGTGCTGGCTGTACGATCCCGAGTGAGAGAACTTCTTGAAGCAGCGGTTGCATTGGTAGGGCTTCTCGCCGCTGTGGAGGCGCTGGTGCTCCATCAGGTGGTGCTTATGTTTGAATGCCTTGCCGCAGACCTCGCACTCGTGGGGGCGCTTGCCTGTAGGAGACGGCGAGAAAGAGAAGAAATTATGTACAAGTGGTTGCATCGTTCACAGAGTTAAGATGTTAATTCACATCATAGACATATACTTACCTTAGCAAACATCCTAAATGCCACTCTCCATCCACACCCCACTGAACTGAGAACATTTACACACTCTAGACTCCTCCCATCGGCTCACGATCTCTAGGTCACACCCCCTAGGCTCCGCCCCCTAGGCTCCGCCCCCTAGATCTGAGCTCCGCCCGATAGCGGGTTGGAGAGTCCTCTTATTCTTCTCATGTTTAACCCTGCTGGACGTGTTTCTGAGTCTTGACTTATTATTGCTTCCAAATCCTTAAATTAGGCTTGCAACGTATAGGGTATGCAATAAAAGTGCTCCCACCACCCCTATGGCTTTAAGTTGATGGTGGTAAATCCAATTTGAGTGATGTAAATTGGTTAAAACCAGCCGCAGGCATTGGGCACATATAATGACCTTTGCACTGCTATATTGATGTAAACATATGAATATGGATATCCAGTAGTACTACATGTCAATATCAGGCAGAAATATGCAGTCCGCAAACCTTGTGCACCGTATGATAAAGCTTTATGTACAAGACTATTTATTGCCTAAAGATCTACCCAAGAGTATGGACCAAAGCAGAATGGTCAAGACAGTCACCGAACCTCCTTAATACAATGACGACAATGTGGTCAATATTGAAAGAACTATAGTGTTTGAACCTCCATTTTTCAAAATATTAATGAACTTATTGCCATACTGCACAATAGCTGGAGAGATATCGCAGAAGAAATTTTCGCCGGTATTCGATTTAGAAAGTATAAGTCTCAAAAGTCATTGACCATCATAAGTCTCAAAAGTCATTGACCATCAGGGGGAAAATAATTTCAGTTGATATGCAATTTCAAGTAAGTTTCAAACCTAATCACGAGTTAAAATAAGTATTTACCAAGATTAATCAATCCGCTGATGAGTTATACTGTGTTTAGCAAAGTGTGTGTGGGGGGGGGGGGAGTGGGTAGCAACACTTATTGCACACCCTAATATTTTGGGTATATCGGATATTTAAACAATAATTATACGAGGTGGTGTAGTTTTGGATATATCGTGGTTCGTAACTTGACATGCCGCGTGATATTCATAATAATACCAGTGTTGGTGTTGGAGAATTTAGTTGTCCAAGACCGGGTGTTTTTTATATTTTTCTCAATGATGCACTACTTTAAATACAAAATTTATAAATGCAAAATTTTACAAGAGAAAAGTGCAAAAAATGTAATTATCACCACTGAAATCAATATATATTCTTTATCACTACATATTCTTTTGTCTGTATAACAGTGTAGTTTTTAACTGCATATTTAGATTCCTTGTGCAACTTCCTTTCAAAAGATGTATCCTTTTACAACCACAGGGGCTATACGTAGGGAATTATGAATTGCTAAACAGTATGTGACGCCCAAAGCCAAAATTGCCATGCAACGCGAAGAGCGGCAAGTTTAAAACACAACCATTTGACCATATATATATTATTACTATATATATATTCTTA
>JAODAI010023462.1:0-12690 GCA_027575025.1 Scotoplanes globosa | reverse complement strand
GAAAAAAGCACGTATTACTATAAATCGAGCAACTTGGAAATCGATGTTTAGAAAAACAACTTTGGCGCCAAAATGGCTGGCGCTGGGGAGTACCAGGTGGAAAAAGAAGCCTGCATCGAGAGGGTTAAGGGGTTTCTATTGATACCGGAATGATGTCATCACAGGCGTTTGAAATGCCTTAACTTCACAAAGATTCTTTAGCTCTGTCACAAAGCCAGTTAAGAAGAATTGGTTCCTAACTGAAATCGTTTTGTATGTTTAGGTCTGATCGTGAGTATGCATAAGTATATGTTTGTACTGACTAATTTAACTAAAACATAAGTTTTGAAGACGGCACTATAAATCTCAGAGCTACAATTAACATTAAATATATATAGTTAAGCAATCAATATCTAAACTCCTGTCAATATTGGTGAAGACTGGGCGGAGAAAACGGTCAGAAACTGTGGGTATTTCATAAAGTCGAAAACAAAAATAATACCCATATTCGCATGTTAATAGCCGTCTTACAAATTTTAAATCGTTCGTAAATAAAAGTTTGTACTTTACAAAGCTTAAACGTTCGGAATTTACGACGATCATTCTTTTTAAATACTTACAAAGATTAAGCTTACGAAGATTCATTAATAATCTTTGTGAAATAGGACCCAGGGTATCAGAGGGCGACTTAAGGCAATTGGATAATAACAGATGATTTTTGTCAGATTGAAAAAATGCCCGTTTGGATAATTGCAACAGTATATTGACATGCTCTCATATTTTTATACAAAATGTTGAAACTATTTATAAATAAATATGAGATAATTCAAATATGTCCTTCATTTTGTTTTCAAAATAAAACTAATGGTGTCCCCTCTTTCACTTTACCCCAAAATTCCATTATGACCAGTGCTTAACCTTTGATCTTCAATCAGCACCATGTAGCTCCATGCGCATGTATACAATATACTATGTATCATTCAGATTTTTATCTTGGGCAATTAGCAACAAAATTAACGTGTAATCACAAGTTTATTCCCTTCATCATTTCGTGGACTCAATTATTACCCTGATTATAGTTTTAGGACATTTATTTTGCATTGCAGTATTGTGTGCTAGGATAGGCCTAGCCATGTTGGTAACATGAGTGATTTACAGAATTAGTACCCAAATTCAGGTAAATGGATGTTGTATAAAACAAATAATGAATGTTCTTTGGCTTCATAGTTAAAATATTTACTTCGTTGAAACCCTGAACGTACCATTCAACTCGGCTCCGCATCGTTAATAGTATACGTTTCAATTTCTCAACTCATGGACTGTTTTGATCATTTCATATTGCCACATCGTGTGTTAGGATAGGCCTAGCCATGTTCCCTATCGCTATATCGTGTGCTAGGATAGGCCTAGCCATCTTTATAATGTTTTTTCCGAGCACTACTTACCTGGCATGGCCAATTCAGTGCAGGTGGATCCGGTGTATTCGGGGGTGCACAGACATACATAGGCGCTGTTGTCGTTGTTGTCACGGAAACAGCTGCCGCCGTTCCGACACGGGGCTGAATCGCATGGATTTATGTCATCTGCAGCGAAATCAGAGACGAAGAAAATTTATTAATGACTAATTATTATTATTATTTTCTTCAGCTCTTGATGACCGCATGTGGAGTGATGTGACTAAACATGGGGACGTCAAAGAACAGAAAAATGGAGAATGTTAACAAAGGCTCAAAACTGAAGCCGAGCGTACCGAACGTGTGAGCCGCACAGCAGTACGCTGTGTAATCATCCCAAGATAAGCACCAACAGCGCTGGGATTCGAACCCGCGACCTCACAGTCACGAGCCCGTTGCCCTAACCACTGGGCTATCTCGAATTCACTCCATAAATGATGGCACATATGCAACGCAATATTTCTCCCAAAGGCCTTCCTTATAAATTGCTGTTTCTCTTATTTTAAACTACCAGAGAGTCACAATACAGGGATCATGACAATGACAGCTTTGAGGAGGCAATAAACCTTGTGCACAATCGTAATACCTGGCGGCCACAGATTGTCATAGAACATGTCGTCGGATTCATCTCATCTATCCACTTTTGATCCGGGTTGTTCCCCATTAACGGGGGTGGCCGGATTGGATCAAGCGAGAAGGCAACATGTACCATTTTTAAAGTCTTCGGTATGACCCGACCTCCAGTGGTCTCGAACCCTCACGGACACGAAACCACTATCTGGTCTCCCAGCTTGCAGGCGGATGCTCTAACCATTGTGCCACGCTAGCCGGTGAATTCACGGTTGCAATTTATTTGCATTCATAATAAATTCCCACACCATTTATACTACTATTTCAGACACCCCTCGGTCCCCCTGCATGTCGGTCATATATCCTGGTGCCACCCCTGACTAAAGCTTATTAGCTTCTTTCTTTTAATTAAAGGAATTTATACATGTGAGCCCTTTGCGGGTCTGACAATGGGTACAGGGGAACGCCCATGAAGTCCTCGATCTGGGTAAATTCCTGCGATGTGTGGTGGATTCCTATAGAGGTCACAGGTCATATCATTTTGTGTGGAAAATATGTTGGAGTCCATTACCAGGCTCCACCCAGATTGGGGTACATGGACTATTCTATGTTAAATAAACCAATTTTTAATAAAGTTAGCCGGGTGACGTCCTAGATTGTCTGTAAACTATGCCTAAGAGTAACATATCCGAAATATTGGCGCTGTACGTCATGTCGTTTCCGAGATACCGCATTTTCAAAATCGATCGATAACCGCTTTATTGGCACACATAAGGTACGAGAAGTGATTTTCACTATATTTAGAAACTTTGAAAGCTCATAATGTTTTCGTATAATACAAGGTTGTCAGTTTTACAGGTGACTGTACAGTATCAAGCAGAAGCAGAAACAGACGATTTATATAATGTATTCATTGACGTTGAACTTGCTAAAGCTGTCCGTCATTTGATTAGGGTGGATGCTAATAAAGTCATTCCGGATGTCAATCCCATTCACTCTCCAGAATGATTGAAAGATTGATAATCCAGGAACAAGATATCTTGAGTTATTGATATACAGATAAATGCCTCACATTGTTTAAATTGTTGAATATCAATTTCATCATTCATTGACCTAATTATGTATTGAACAACTACAAATGAGTCCAAGGGGTTTTAGGAACAGGACACTTGTATAAAGATTATTGATAATACTGTATACATTTTTCAAAAAAACACGTGTTCAGTGTTTTTGACCTCAAATGACCTTTGACCTCCACCCAAAATAACACAATTGTTGAATACATTGGGGTCAACATCCATACCAAGTTTGAATATTATCGGACTTTAACTTTCCGAGAAAACGTATTTACAAGCCATTTATCAGGCTATATTTGTACTTTAGCTGTAAGGACCATACATCCCAATAGTCTTGATAAAGACGTTTATAAAAAAGTGGCATTCAAAAACTAAAAACTTCAAACATCAATATATTGAGAATGGACTCTAGTTTGAAGCATTTTATAGATAATTTGCTGATCTATAATATCAACTAACATTATTTAGAAGGTGCATGTGCCCTTTAACATGCATACGGCCAAGATTTGTGGAGACACTTGTGAAACATTCCCATCACATAATGTGCTGACCGACATGGTTATGTACTATGCAGGAGTAAAATACTACGGATTGTCCATGGTACGGTACGAACTGCTAGATTCGTGGTCCATACTCTCAAGAATCTGAGCATTGGACGCACAATACGCAAATATGTATAATCCCCTCCGGATGTACTGATGGTTGACCCTAGTTCCCAGTAACACGTGTGCACCGACAAACGAAAATGCACAGCATATTACCCACACGACCAGAACACAATCGACGGTACCAGTATTCTGAATGATACCTTTAGGAGATGTGAAGATACCAGAACCTACCATCATTTCAACGACAATTGACTCTACAGTGTACAGGAGTTAACTGTTTTTCACAACAATTTTACCTATGTTATATTGTTGGCCATTTTGCCTCTTGTATTTTAGACAGAGTTTTATGAAATACACACGCCTGCCTAACCGGTTACGACCATACTAAACAGTATGGTGTGGAACAATTTAGTAGGTCGGTTCACAAGTCCATGCATTATGATCATGTCACGGTTATATGGATAGGATATGTGGACCCGTCATTATAAGGTTGACTTACAACTGATTTCTCCCTGAATCCATTAATCATCATAATACCCGCAATAGTGAACACCCAAATATATTGGAATGGTAGTTATTTATATGAATATTTGGTTATATCAACCCAATACTGGTGTAGCCGAAATGGGATGGAAATTTTCGATGGCGACTCATTTCCCTCCCCCTTTTTTTAATTGTCAACTGAACACTGGTACTGTTAACTGTTTCGATACTAGGGTGGTTCCGTTCCACGATAATTTTTCTGAAAATTTTTAATTTAGATTGGTCACCATTAGTAACTGAAATCATTTGGATTATGTTGCACATATGGAAGAAAGGCAATATGTGGTAGACGAAATAAATATACAGGGTGGTTGAAGAGGGGATGGAAGTAACAAGGCAATTATAAGGGATCAGGAATAAGTGGTATGTCCTGATTTAGCGCTCCATCACCTACATGGTCAGACAATGAGGGCAGCTATGAAGGGAAAAACAAAGGGCAATGAGTGATATGGAAGGTTGTATTTATATGCAGCTCGATGACGACGTAACGGAAATAGTAACCACACCATTAATATGCAGTATTCACATCAGTATCCTAAGGCAGTGGAGATGGCGTTTAAACCGTCTGACCTGTATTTCAACCATACTCAACTCATACGGAGGAAAAACACTTATTTTTAAAATGGCTAGAGAGGTCACGAGATACGAAGGAAGAGGGTATATATATGTTAAGGGAGACATAGTGGTCAAGGACTTCACTACCATGGAAGGTTGTTCACTAGCAAGGAGACGGCCATTAAGTTATGTGATAATTGATACAGGGAGCTCTATAATCAGGGAGGGTGCTAATTTGAATTTACCTAGTTCTGTGATGGGTATGATTGAGATGGAGGTGATTTCAGATTTGGAAGTGGATTGGATTCTGAGAAGAATGAAGTACATGTAAGGATGCGGGTTCGGATGAAACGCGGGTGGAAATGTTTGTTATAACAAGGACGGTGGGAGTGAAGTGGTTAGGGAGATTGCTTAATGTGTGTGTGGCTGCCAGACTGATACAATTGCGCATATTTGGAAGCGAAAATGGTTTAATCATGATTACGGAAAGTATTGGGGTATCACAATATTGGGGAAGGAAGTTAAGCCACTGGATAGGATATATAATAATTAGGACAAGGGTCGATACAGAGAGTGAGGAGGAATATAAGATGTTTATATATAGGATAGAGGGACAAGTGATGATCCGTTCACTTCCAGACCGTTGGTGGAAAATAAGCTGTAGGTCAAAGAGTGTATAGCATTGGGGTGTTGTGGACATGGAGAACACTAAATTATTCTATAATGGAATTAGTTATGTCTACGTTGAGGTGGATAGATGTCGCAGAAGCAGAAATCAGGATAGTGGAGGTTTTGTATGGAGGTACAAGGGGTGTGGGTTTTTGTTGGTTCGGTGAAAATACTTTGAGGTAAACATTGGGCTCAGAGAGGGTAGTTCCCCCAAGTACACTACTTTTCATAATGGTGATGGAAGTGGTTAGCAGGGAGGTCAGTATATAGAACGTATACTATAAAAGCTACAATGTGGCGACAATCTGACAGTAGTTATGGAAAGCAAGCAGGAGTTGATGGGCATTTTGGTAAAATGGAAGGATTTATTAAGATACATGGGTTACGATGAGTCTGGATAACACCGACATTTTGTCAGTGATTTCATATCGTCAGGAGTCGGGTGTAACCCTAACAGCAGACAGTCACATGTATTACATATACAAGCGTAATTTGGAATATTTGGGGGATGATTTATCGAGGTGGGTGGTCGGATGGGCAGGTGCGCAAAATGATCCAGTTCAGCAATTGGAGGGCCACTTCTGGGACTGTTCCAGTTATATATGGTATTCCACATGGTTCTGACCTAGGTCCCTGCCTGTTCCTGTTATATATTAACGACATCGCTGAGAACTTGACCCCAACACTCGCCACTTTGCTGATGATAACATGCTCTACATGGCAGTGAAGAGTGAGGAGGATGCAGAAATTATACAAGACAATCTTGACAGCCTGATCAAATCGGAAAAACCTGGATGATGGAGTTCTACCCAGAAAAGTGCGAAATTATTACCATCTCTCGCAAAAGAAACTGTCCAGTTCCCATACACACTACATGGTCAACCCTTAAAGCAAGTTGATCATGTATTTGGGCGTTACCATTGCCAAATACCTAGGATGGAATAAACATTTTGATAATATCTCCACCAAAGCCAACGATACTCTTAATTATTTTCTTCGTCGTAACATCACTATTGGAAACCCCAAGTTGAAGGAAATCTCCTATAAATCGCCCGTGAGACCAATCCTGGAGTATAGCAGCACTGTCTGTAATCCTTATACGCAGACACTCTAACCAAAAAGATTGAAACTGTTCAACGCCGTGCTCCAATATTTACCCTGAATGTTACACACGGGAATCAAGTGCCACTGTTGTGATTAAAGAGCTGTCACGGCAAACCCTGGAAAAGGGGCGCCGCCTGAACTCTCTTACAATGTTCTATAAAATTCATAACAATCTGGTAGCTACTGATATTCAAGATTACTTAGAACTTAAGAATCATCATATCTTCCTACACGTACCGAAAACTCCCAAGCTTATTATATACCGCATTCCAGAAAAGACTATCATATACTATCTTTTTTCCACGTACTGTTAGAAGTTGCCACTCGCTCCCTGATGCTGCTGTAAACACATCATCTTCAGAAGCTTTTAAAATGGCAATTTCAATTTAATGTGTCTTCATGCTGGTGAATTCACCCACAGTGCTGCAGTCTTCAACCGCATGAAGTTTGCAATATATTGGAAGAAGAAGTAGAGAATCATACCATACCATAAAAATATAGAGGGGTTGTGATAGATATATCAAAGTAATATAAAGGGTAAGTATTGTGGGCATGTATCAGCCCATAATGTATGGACTTTGGGCTGTTGCTCTGTCAAACTCTCAGCAAGAGCGCTTTCAAATGTGCGAACATAACTGGATGAGAATGATCGTAGAGGTTAAGCTGGTAGAGAAGCGAGGGTATATTGGATTGACTAGGAACATTACAGAGAGGATGACAATGAGACGTATAAGATGGGATGGCAATATGGGGTATATGGGCGGATGTTACCTCCCCCAAATGGTGATGCCGCACAGTGAAGTTGGGAGGAGGCGTATATGGGTAGGAAAGACTAGGTTGAGATATCTTGACGGGCATTTAGGAGTGCTGATGGATATAGCGATTGGATGGCCATGGCTATGGAAAGAGGAGAGTGGAGATCTATAGTCATTGATGCGATTGTCAGTGTATTCGTCCTCACCCATAATTGGTAAGGATCCACGAGGTAGAGAGAGCAATGTCATCATTGATGTATTAAGGATGCCAAATCACCGCACGATACACCAGATGAGACCTAACAATCGATAGGGGGTACATATTTGATCTTTGTCAATCGGGACGTCGAGGGACTCACTGTGGCCTAATGAATGCAGATGGTGCGGTTTGTAAACCATGCCGAATCAATTTATGTTATGTTATACATTCACAAGCAAAAAACGTAACATGTTATAGCCCAGGGATTATACTCCTAATCATAACCCTCGTTTATAATCAAAAAGAGCATATAAAAGCTAGTTACCGGTCGAAAATTACGCAATGCCATGTATATGCTCCCATGTTATAACTGTGTTATGAATAATATATTCAGTATGGGCATGGGTTTGTAAACATCTTCAAAGCAGGATGATGTTATTTAGAGTTCTAAAGCAGCTGGGGGAAGCCGATAAGATTGCATTTAGAGATGCGCTGGAGAGGATGATGGGTCAGGCTGAGGAGGGTACCATGTTGTGCGTAGCGTGGGACTTTAATGCCCGTGTTGGAGGTAGAGGGGTTGGTGAAGATGAATGTGTAGGGAATTTTGGATGGGGTACGAGGAACAGGGAGGGCAGCGAGTTGGTAGAGTTGTGCCTCCGCAATTAATAGCATGGCGGTGGCCGGTTCTTTCTTCAAAAGAGAGTCAGTCACAAAATTTCGCCTATGAGTGGGTTGGACAAAACGGAGGTGGACTTGCTAGTAGTTAGGAGGGGGCAATTGTGGAGAGTTAAAGACTGTAAGATTTTAGCCAGGGAGCATGTTATCACGCAGCATAAACCTTTGTTTTTTGTATTGCGGTTTCGGAAGCGTAATGTGGTGAGGGAAGTGGGCCAAAAAGTGATTAAATGCTGGTTATGTAAGGGACAGGTGGCAGAAGTGTATAAGGATAGGGTGGCACGGAGCTTTGCGGAATTACATGAGCAGGTAGGTGGAGTTGAGGAAGAGTGCGGGCTATTTAAGCTTGTTTTTGTGGATGGGGGCAGAGAAAATATGTGGAAGGACCTCGGGCAAGAAGAGAGGTTCGTGGAAGAAAAACAGATGTGGTGGACGAAGGATATAGAGAGGGCAGTGGGTGAGAAGAGGGATGTCTGGAAGAAATTAGAAGAGGCCAGTGATTGTGGGTTACAACCGGAGTTCGCCTTACGCCACCTTTGTGGGCAGAAAAAAGGCAGCTAGGAGGGCCGTAGAAAAGACAATATATGATATGGAAGATTGCATTTATAAGTAGCTGGATGATGATGGAAGCAGGAACAGTCACGGACAAGGATGATGTGATTAGGGTATGGGGTAACTACTTCCGAGAGCTGCATAACCAGGGAGGAGGAGCTGATCTGGATTTACCCAGCGCAGTGAGGCGTAAGATTGAGGTCATCGAGATTTCGGACTTTGAAGTGGAGTGGGCTCTGAGATGGATGAAAAGGGATAAGGCTGCGGGTTTGAACGAAAGGAGGGTGGGAATGTGTATTCTTACAGGGGATGTGGGTGTGAAGTGGTTATGGAGGTTGCTCAGTGTGTGTATGAGGGAGGGGAGTACCCCAAAAGAATGGCGGCCTGGCCCGATTGTACCTATTTGGAAGAAAATGGTGATGTTCATGACCCGGGAAAGTACAGTGGTATCACACTGCTAGGACAGGTTTTTAAGTTTTTGTAAAGTATTTTGGATAGAAGGATTAGAGTTGTGATGGAGATCGGGGAGGAACAACAGGGCTTTCGTAAGGGAAGAGGGAAGAGAGACAAGTGATTGGCTGTTCTATCTTAGGCAGCTGGTGGAAAAGAAAAATGAAAGGGAGTATAGCATTGGGTTTTGTAGATTTGGAGAAGACCTGTGATATACGGTTCCCATGGAATTAATTAGGTCTACATTAAGGTGGATGGTTGTACCTTAATCAGAGGTTAGGGTGATGGAGGGCCTTTATGAAGGTACAAAGGGTAGGTTCTGGTTTGTTCAGAGATGTCAGAAGAGTTTTGGGTTAATATTGGGCTTAGTCAAGGTAGTGCCCTCAGTCCACTTCTTTTCATTATGGTGATGGAAGTGATTAGCAGGAAAGTCAATACAAAGAATGTACTGAAAAAGTTGTTATATGCTGACGACCTAGCAATAGTTATGGAGATGCAGGAGGTGTTGGTAGAATGGAAGGGTGTATTTGAGAGGCATGGGTTATGTCCGATAGACATATTTATAAGAAATTAAAAGGGAAGATATTGGGTACATGTGTTATCCCTGCATGTATTTACGGGCTTGAGGCGACTTCAAATATGCGAAAATAATTGGATGAGAAAGTTTGCCGTGATTAAGCGGGTGGATAGAGGAGGTTGGAGGATATACGGGAGGAGATTGGGATGAATAGGAGTCATTCAGAGAGGGTGATAAGGAGGCGCATGAGGTGGGCTGGACATCTTGTTTGCATTGATGAAGAACGACTCCCAAAAATGGCGATGTCGCATGTGGATGTTGGTAGAAACGGTAGGGGGAGACCTCGTCGAGATGGAAGGACTGTGTTGAGAGGGGTTTTAGGAGGGCTGGAGGTGATGGTGATTGGAAGGTCATGGCTACAGATAGAGGGAGGTGGAGGGTTTTTGGCCATGATGCGGCGGTCAGTTAGTGTTTTCTTCCTCACCCCCATTTTAGGGATTCACGAGGTAGAGATAGAGAGAATAAAAATAATAAAGGTAAATTTGTGATACAAGGTTGACCATATATTGCAGAAAATGTTGTCCCAGATTGCATCTAAGGTCACTTAAGTTTTCATTTTTTCTGGTGAGCTCCGCGCCAACCACGGTGGCGCTCCGCTTAGATAGTATATTATACAGATCAGTGGAATAAACAAATCAGTGAAGATCTTGGACCCGCCCCTGCAAAAATCCCTGGTTCCGCGCCTGCGAGGACATTCTTTTCTGTAAGGAATAGTGAGGAAATGTTCAAATATGGCGGAATAACTTGTTTGTCTATAGCGAGGCAGATTTTTCGATACTCTAAATAGCTTACAAAGTTCAATTCAATTTCAATTTTATACAATGATCTAGCTTGGCCTTTGTCATAATCAAAACATTTAAAGAAAAACATATTATGCGTAAAGGAACGTTTAATATAATGAATGTATTATAATACACTCATATAAATAATAATATAAGTTATACACAGTTACTTGGAATATATACTACAGGAAAAGTATATGACAAAGTATCACAGGGTATTACACGTGTAGAGGTACATGTATACAGCCCGCCAATACGACTCTCCATCGTTACCAAGCGTAATAAGGACTGGTGTTTGTGTAGGTTCAAGTTTGGCCGGGGAAAAATGATCTAGTTCCATAAAAGTGGGGATAGAGTCGTATTGTTAAAAAGTCTCCACGACGTAATCACATTACACCGATTCTTTATGATTTACGTTGGCTTCCTATAAAATATCTGATTATATTTAAAATACTTGTTATTACTTGTTGTGGACTTAGATTTAACCAGCCTCATTATATTGGTGAACTGATTAATTCGTATGAACCACCTCGCAACCTGCGATCATCCCATAAAGATAACTTAGTACAACCGCATTCGAATATTATATGCTATGGAAGTAAATGTTTTGCTTTTGCGGCTGCTACACATTGGAATAAATTGCCAGAGAGTATCAAATCGTGTGATACATTATCACATTTTATAAGGTTACTTAAAACTCATCTATTCTCATTACACTATAATTAATGCATGTTTTAATGAACCACAACTGTATGTATAGCTACGTAAAATATTTACCATGTAAAGCGCTTTGAGCTGTGCATGTGACCTCCTGGTCTTAAGCAGGAAAGGCGCTATATAAATATTATTATTATTATTATGTGAACTTAAACCAATGGATTCATTACAAACTCCACACTCTCTCCTAAAGGTTATTAGGTACAAGTGGTGCAGTGTAAAGGGGATTGTGAAAGTAAAATGTGAAGATGTAGGAAACATGAACTTGAATTCTCTAGTTATTGTGGTGATTAATTGTAGCGGTGTCAGTTGTCAAACTATCTCCGTCAACTTTGGAAAATCCGATGAACTTAACGATTGTTATCGGCGGTTGACATTACAAGCCAACAGCTGAACTGATGAAAATGATAAGTGTAATCGCGTGATATGGCAAGCCGTTTAATCATTTACCTCCCAATTCCACTGCAGTGGAATGAATTGCACTGCAGTGGAATTGTATTCCACTGCAGTGCAATTAATTCCACTGCAGTCTCATACAATCCACTACAGTGGAATACAACTCCACTGCAGTGAAATACATTCCACTGCAGTGAAATACAATTCAACTGCAGTGGAATGTATTGCACTGTGTATTCCACTGCAGTTGAATTGTATTCCACTGCAGTTGAATTGTATTCCACTACAGTTGAATTGTTTCCACTGCAGTTGAATTGTATTCCACTGCAGTATAATTATATTCCACTGCATTCGAATATGATCCGCATTCCATTGCAGTGGAATGCAATTCGACTGCAGTGGAATGCAATTCGACTGAAGTCGAATACAATTATACTACAGTGCAATTATATTCCACTGCAGTTGAATTGTATTCCACTGCAGTTGAATTGTATTCCACTCCAGGTGAATTGTATTTCACTGCAGTTAAATTGTATTCCACTGCAGTCTAATTGTACAATTATAAAAGGCCTTTCCACTGCAGTGGAATTCAATTCGACTGCAGTGGAATTCAATTCAACTGCCATGGAAAGCAAATAGACTGCAGTTGAATTAAAATTATTTAATTCGACTGCAGTGGAATACATTAGACTGCAGTGGAATTAATTGCAACTGCATTTCAATACATTCGACTAATTTAATTATACTGTGCATCAGTGGAATTAGGAGGTAAATGATAAAACGGCTTGCCATATGATATAGTGGACCCAAGTTACGTGGATTAAGATGGTCGTTATAGCGCAGTGGATAGGGATTGGGGTTCGGAACCGCAAGGTCCCGGGTCGATTCCCATCTGCGCTACACTGTAAAAAATCGTCTGAAATTTACAGTACATTCATGAAAATTACAGCTACTGACACTTTTTACAGTAGAAAGTACTGGCAACAAGTTGCCAGTACTTTGTACTGTAAATAATTTCTACAGTGTGTA
>JAODAI010023351.1:0-12691 GCA_027575025.1 Scotoplanes globosa | reverse complement strand
AATACATGCTCGTAACTTTTATAAAATGTTGAAATTGGTTGACAATGTCAAATAAATACATGGTGCCACAATTAATTACAAAAAATACAAGCACGTGTGGATCAAAGAGTGGGGTGGCGAAACGGGGTGTTTCCCTTCCCACACCTTCAAGAGTGGGGGAGACCTCCCCCGCTGCCCCCCCCCCATTTCCTACGCGTATGTATATTGATTGATAACATTCATAGCGCCATCAATCAATACACAGCTCTTAATCCATACCCCGATCGACATCTGACCTGGATAACTTAGCACACTAACCAACCTGTCTCTAACACTGTGCAATATTAATTATATACCCAGGACTGACATGCACTGTATATGTTCCCTAAATATATACATGCTGAACACTGTTGGAACCACAGCCATGTATCACACTGTCGATCACGTCTGATCGCCAACGCAACACATACCCATAACTAACTTTGGGTCAGTTAACGTAACAACATATATATATTTATAATATATAGCCAAAACAACCCATTGTGCTGTATATATATACCCACATATATACCACAACCAACACAGGAAACCGGGATACAACTTTTTTGTCCTAGAACGCCTGGACGAATTTAACGACGTCACGGGGGTCTACGTCATCAATTAGCCACGCCTCCAAGTGTTGACTTCAAAACAACTGCGGTGCGTGCAGGGAGTTGGTACATAGTACCAGCCTAGAATGGAGGCGGGCCTCAGATGACAATAGTTCAGCAGAGGGCGGTCTCCATGATAAAGGTTCATGAAGAGGGCAGGCTCCAACTGGAAATAGCTGAAGTACAGGAGTACCAGTCGGTCTAGCGGGCCTCAGATGAACAGGTCAAGTAAATATACCAAGCTGAGGGTAGGCTCCACAGGATTACGACCGGATAAGGTCAGCACATGAACATCGACGGGGTGATAACAACATGACCAATCAGGGCATGGTTCACGCTTCGCATTGATCTACAAGCCAATTGATTGTATAATGTTGGATTTAGCTTGTAGAAAATAATGGCACAAGCTGTTTTTAGCAAGGACAGTTGTTAGCGTATATCATTGTATCCCTTACCGAATTAGCGTTACGCTTGTTCATTGTTCGATTTAGCTTATAGAAAATATTGGCACTAGGCCTAGCTGTTTTTAGATTGTTACCAAAAATGCGAGATTCGACCTCTGCAGGGTCAACACCGTATAAAGCTATGGCTTACAATACAGCTTTAATAATCCATCAAATAAGTGTCTCTGACAAGGGGTATCCGTGGCAACCAATTATGTCCTGTTGTAAATGAAATGCAGAATGCACACAGAGTGGAACCTAAGACTTCCAAGTTTACAAGTGTGGGAGTGTAAATAACAATTAATATAGCCTTATAGGTGATGGCAGCCTAGACTCAGCCTACCCTAAGTTTAACGTTACCCAATCTGGAAAGTTAGGCTTACTCCGATCCACTACAAAACCATCACATTTAATAAATGCTTTTTGGTGATAAATTCAAATCGTATTGCCTCATAGCTTCATATTATGGAAAACTGTTTGTGTTTCGAGATTCAAAAATGAAATTGACGTGCAAATATAATGGGTAAACTCAAACAAATCCGTTCAATTAATACCATCAACACATTTTCCATGCACAACCTGTGTAGTACTGCACTATTACTATGATGAATAGTACAGCACGGTCCTGTACTAAGTCAGTGTGGCTAGATACAATAATATGTGAGGACAGTGAGGGCAACGTCACGTGTGTTGACAAATAAAACTTGTCATTGTACATTGTTATTACTTGTATAATCAACTATTGTCTTTCATAATTTAAGTAGTCACTTTGACAAGCTGTTCTTGCATTCGTCCAATGACAAAGCGTTGGCTTGTCAAACTGACGATAATTTATTTACAGTGTATATTTTCCAATGTTGGATTAGTTGTTGTAAATATATTTATTTATTACACATTTGTGACTTTTTCTTCATTTTCGCCGTCATTTTTAATTTGTTGCATTTAATTAGTATTACAAATGTTGCACAATTGCTATTACAATAGTATGGCCATATACATAAGTATTGTTTGACTGGCAATACAATAATTATTCATGGCATTTGTATGACATATAATTATCTTCAATTATCTCATTTAGTGATTATTGTGAAGTTTATTTTGATTTCGTTGAAGAGTGCTGGCTGTTTTAATTGAAATTAAATCAGTAACTGTTGTAGGATTATAGTTTCATCAACCCACCAGAAAGGTGTCACTGAATTATATTGGGGGAGGGGATTCATTATCACCATATAATTCTGTCCAAGCATGAGCATGCTGGGTTATTTTGTATTGTTATCTTACGTCATTCAAAGGGTATATAGGTCTGAGAATGGAATTATTTGTTCGGCTTCCTTATTATTCGTTTGTATAGTATACATGACCAATATATCATCAGTCATTACATGAGCGGATCTAGCCTATTTCCAAGGGGGTGGTGAGTTCGCGTCCTACACTTTTTCTGTCCATCCACAATCTAAGTGGAGCGCGATTTCCGTGGGACCGTGGGGGTATGATAAATTGGTTGTTGTTTCCAATGGGCTTAGATGCATAATGTTGTATACTATCATTCATTCCCGACTCTTCAACTATATCCCATACATGATACAGACACATGCTAAAAACAACATCACCATTTACAGTAAGCAGTGAAGACACTATTTTCGACCTACGCATACCAAATCTACAAATATTACATTGTCGAATTGTTGTCCCCATTTCACTATCTATGCGGCGTATCAATTCGTTTGAGTTTACATATTCGTGGAGTTTTCGTATTTTCTGTATTTTAAAGGGGCTTAGATCTACATGGGTGTATACACGGGGGAGGGCTCTTCCCACCTCTGCAACTACTCTGTAGCAATTTATCGAAGTCGGGGGAAAACGAGTAAGTCAGATGTGTGTTATGAACGCTAAACGCCGTAAAAAAATATTATGCTGCTCTGGGTCGAAACGCCGTAAGAAATCTTAGTAAAATTGTGTGTATATCAGTGAATCTGAGGTAATTCAAGTTGTGTATTCGTCGCAATGCAAATAATGGAGTGAGTCTGAGATAGTCAATCGTGTATTATCGGGGCACGGCGCGAGTAATTATTTTCCTATACTAGTCGAGGGAAATGAGTGAGTGTTGTGCCAAATGGGTATGTTTTGTGCGTTAGTCTATAGGTCAACTTATTTGATTAATTCGGAGCGAGACGCTGTAAGAAAATGGATATATAAAATACTTTGAAAATTATTGAGTCTGGGGCTATCTACGTGGAGTATTCAACGTAAAGCGCTGTAACTTTTTTACAAATATAATGATTCCGGGGAAACGATCCTGAATCTATCGCAAAATAAGCTGTGTATTCGGTGGTAATACAATATTTGGTATATATTACTCTGGAAATGTGTTTTGGCGCCCAAACTATCTCAAGAGAACTACCATTTCAGACAATTACCCCAGACAACTAACTATCACCCTGCGTTTGCTGAGGTTAAAATTAGGTTTATGGTTAGGGCTGTCCGGACGTAATTGTGCGAAGGTAATTGTTCTCGTCCTAGAACATATGAAGTATAACGATATATATACATATTTGTGCAGGACGATAAATGACTTTTGAAATATTGAGGGATAATGCCAATTGACATATCAGTTTAGACGTGTAGCTAGTATTTTCTAGAAGCTGTTCATTGGGTCGTCATGCATTTCAATCTGCATATGACACTGGGTGTGGGGGGTATAACAACTTTTGTGAAGGGCAACATACGTCAATGGACTATCACAGGGGACCGCTAACCTCGATCTGTGAGTTGGGACGATGAGTGCCCCCAAATTATTACACACACCACTAGATCTCATAAAATGGTACACTCTAGAACAAACTAGTTAATTTTTACCAACTATTTCTTTCTTACAAGAATACAACTCAATTTGTAATGTAGACTTGTCAAATCGTGGTACTGGTCTGCAGAGAGACACGAACAAGATGTATTTTTGACAAAATTATTTTGTCATATTATATTGTCACCGGTAGTGGCACTGTACTGTGATCGCCGTATATACCAAATTGTATACGCACGCATGTGAAATGTACGCAAAACTCACATGTTTAGGCTAGTACGTGCATACGTACGTATAGTAGTACAGATAGGCCGTCTGTATAATACACTAATACAGTACTATACAGATGAGCAATATTATATGTGCAGTAACATTTTAAGTTGAAGGCCAGGCCAGAAGGAAATAATAGCCATTTTGGCAGCCTTGGTGGATGAGCAGTTCAATATCATATTATAGGATATGGCTATAGATGATCACTGCGGCACTCATGCATTTTATTAAAGTGACCAGTTTAAGCGTTGTATCAACAAGGAATGTGTTTCATATCCTACTCACGAGACTGCCATTTAATTAACGTCTCCATTTAAGATGGACGATAATGCACAATATTTTGGCATTTTTCCAACTTGGATGAAGGAGAGGCGAACATGTTCACCACAGTTAAATACCGCATAACAAGTATGAGAGACGTCCATCCGATGAGGCTGTTAACTGGCGATCCCTATCTGTCTCGTTATTCTAGTCTGGTCATCTATTCCCAAAGAGTAGGGAGTTATCCCGGATGTTTATTCCTTTTATTTGTTTGTATTGTTAGCATTGTGACTTGAATATAAATATATAGCATTGATATAGTGGATCTAATTGATATATCAAAGATTTGGAGTGAATCATATAACATCTTTGTTGAAAGAGCCAGGGAACCCAATCACTCAATCAATCTACAATGAAAAGGGTCAAGTGATCACTAAATATTTTAGAAATTTAGATTGATTTAAAGCTGCAATTTTAATAGTAAACTTGTCAAAAACAACACTATTTCTAGTCATATTTTACGAGTAATCTAGTCAGATTTTGACTAGATGCTCCAAGGCATTTATTTGAGTAGATGTTTCTTGTCAATTTGACTATATTCTAGTAAGTGCCCCTCGGACAAGACAATCTAGTCAAATTTGACTAGATTTCATAGTCATATATAACTATATTTTTTTAGAATGTACGTTTAGACGTTTTCAAAAGTCACTTTTGGGCGCTGCCGCTGAATAAATACATTTCCAGGTTTCAATAACATTATCTTTTTGACGAAATTGGTAACTTTGCTAATAAATGGATACAAGTAGTCCTACATATTGAGTATTTTACAAGAACATCGTTTGGCAACCCCGATGCTCCAAGGTACAAACTGCTTCTGTGTCAAGTATTATTGTGTTTGCAGTTAGTTGTCATCTTCAGTACCGATCAAAATACAACTTTGGTGTAGAATATTATGTCAATATTTCACAGTTTATTTTAATTTGTCTGTCCTTCTAAGGGGGAGGACCCCTTGGGCTCCTATATTATGATGTTATTACCGTCTCCTTGTCCAGCCTTGATTAAAATATTGATACATTTATTAATTCTGAAGCATAATTTGTATAGGCCTACTGCTATCAGGAATATTTTTCAAAGGTATACTTACATGAGGTATAATTTACACGGAGATGACAGTCACCTGTGGAAATGAATACAAGTGACATCGTATTATTAGGGACCGTAATCGTTACTCGCTGGAATTGGCAGCTGATATAGAACGTACGATCCTGTGTTGAGATCTAAGAAAAAGACATATTACAATATTATGACACACATATATTCCTGGATCGTTTTAGTTTATATTTTAAAGGTTCTTCGCTTGGTAACTTGTACATAGTTCATAATGACCCTATATACGGCACTATATATTATACTGCTGCTACTCATATACAATGTAGCTAGGTATGAATAATAATTTGGGCTTAGTGGATGAGATCCATTCTTGTTATATTACAAGTTTCCATTGGTGTATCTGCTGTAGACAGTCGTGTAGGTGTATATTATTTTTACAGTATATTCAGGTCCCTTTGTGTTGTCCTGGTACGAAATAGCTCTTGTCTGCAACTTTTTGACATTATCCCTTCTATAGTGACGTGCCTGCTTGGGCTTTATCTATTAACTCACAACATAATTGAATGCTCTATGACTTATGACAATACAAATTCACAAATCCTGTATCTTCGTCATTTTATCAATAAGCTGATTACTTTTTAGCAATCAACATATCATTAATGATAAATGTATTTACTAATTTCCCTGGTTCGACATAAATTCCTAACGTTTTGGCTTTATTGCAAGTTCAAGCATCACGTTATACAGCGAGACCACACAGGGTCTTATTGTTTAATAATACAGTAAGGGTGAACACATGTATATTACCGAGACTCAATTTGTTGGAAACATTTAGAGACGAGACGGTTTATTCATATCATGGATGTACAATAAAACGTTAAGATTCATTATTCAACCAGCATTCTCAATAATTAAGGGCGCAAAATGTGGCGTCCAAAAACATTTTTATTGTCTTCGCTTGTAACATGCATGCTGTTTTATAGAAATTTAAAGCTTTCGAAGCCACGGATCTCGAAGCACCAATTTCTCGGTTTAAAAGCGTATCTTTCGAAAGAGCTGATCAATCCTGCAATGGGAATAGTTCCAATGTTTGGATTTCTTCAGTGTAGTTGCACCAATAAACACGATAAAACAAACTGTCAAAATTAAGTCAATACTATCCTAATTCATTTATTGATAACATCAATGTCTTAATTTCGGTGTAATTGTGATATCGAAAAATAATAATAATAATATTAAATATGTATGTAGCGCTTATATAAGCGCTTTTTAGAAGTTAAATTTTACATACAAGTATGTTTCATGAAAAATGCATTAATCATAATAAAATGTGTTAATGCCAAACTTAGTTTTTAAATCACTAATTATTATCATAGTATTATACTGTATTTTACGTTTACAATAGCACTAACGTTACAAACTCCGGCTAAATTATTGCAGTTACTTTATCACATACACAAAGCATACTAGTGCGACAACACACACGCTGTTGAGAAGTAATAAATTGTAAAATATATTCAGATTTGTTTTACATGATTAGAGAAAAGGGACATCCGGCCTGCC
The DNA here is from genome assembly GCA_027575025.1 of Scotoplanes globosa. Lineage (NCBI taxonomy): Eukaryota > Metazoa > Echinodermata > Holothuroidea > Elasipodida > Elpidiidae > Scotoplanes > Scotoplanes globosa. Next base: position 5,615 of record JAODAI010023351.1, on the reverse strand, counting down.
GTTTGGCATGTTTAGTGTGACACTGTTTAATTAAACCGGCTGCCGTGTCGAGGGTGCCATGGGTGCCGAAATTTGATTGCGGAGGACAATTTATATCTTATTTAGATGGTTACTGTTTTTTTTCGAATGAAGGTTTGGCCATGCTATACCAATAGGAATGCTCCATTATGTTTACCCAATATTTGTCTTTTATCGGTACGGTAGCCGGGTGAAAGCTCGTAGTACTACACAACATCTCAACAAATATCTGCAATATTCATGACTATAACCTTATTCACAAGAAGAGGGGTAGTTGTATTGATTATGAACTTAGAGATGATCTTGATTTCTATGTGATAGATTCTGGAACTGAATAACTATTTATTGAAGTTGAAAGCATACAATTTGCCAAGGCAGTTATTGGTATAATATATTCACTAAGATCTCAATTCCATACAATTAATGCCAGATTTATAAACTGTCTGGAGCTTATTTATAATTAACATAAAACATGTTTTTAGCTGGAGATTTTAATATTGACTTATTGAAAGCTGGAAATAGTCCTAGTATACAAGTGATTTGGCTAAGCGGTTAAGGTTGGTGTGCTTTGGAAGCGATGAAGCTCAGCGATTTGGGAGATCCGGAGTTCGAATCCCACGTCGGGTCTTGTAGTGTAGACTTTTATCCGAGAGCAATCACGGTTTTCCCATACGAACGGCTTTCAATTCGAAAGAAAATATTCAAAATTTGACTTCAAATATTAAGCATAGACTGCCAATCGACGTGAAGTTGTAATCATAAAAGTATAATTATACTTATTCCACTTTGGTGGTCGCTTATCGTCGTAAAATAAACTGCCTTCCAGGACGGAATTATTATTGTTAATGCTTTCCTCAATACTTTAAATAAATTCCTATGCATTTTACCCTACTATTGATACATGTATACTAGGCTATGCGAAAATACCTCAACTTTAATTGATAATATTAAAAACAAATATAATAGGATTTTCTTACTAGTTGCAAGAATACTCACAATTCATTGTTAAGTGGTGTTATTATTTCAGACGTGGCTGATATATTTAATATCTTGAATACTCCATTACTATATACTATGTATAAACATCGTCCTACTTTTTTAGCATAAGACAAGCGTGGATAATTTATCTCGCATGATACATGAACTACTTAGTAAGGATTGGTCAGATATTCTTTGTGTTCAAAATGTTGACGCTGCTTATTCCTAGTTTGTTGAAGTACTTACATCAGTTTTTCAACTGTCTTGCCCTTTAGCAATGAATGTAATATTAAATTGAATAAATCTCCCTAGATAACTGCTGGTATTCTCAAGTATATTCGCCGTAAAAAACAAATTATATAATAAGTATAGGAATACCTATTCTCAGTTAAATAAATGTATTTATAAACAATATCGTAATGTACTTACTACATTAATTAAAATGCTAAGACAATTTACTCTCATTATCTTATAGAAACCAATAAGGATAATTATGGTGAACTATGGCAAATTATCAATAATATTCTTGGTAAAGGAAAGAGTTCTGTTTGTAATACAGACTCCAAGTCTAATGATATACTATTTACAGACAAAACTGACGTTTTCAAAGGCTTTAAAAACTAATTTGCATTGGTTGCTGAAAATGTATCCAATAAATTACCAAAAAGTAATATGAACCCTTTGAAGGGTATAAATATTATTAATGATTCTTTCATTATATTTCCTATGGATGATGATGAAATATGTCATATTATAAATAATTTAAAAAATGCTTAAAAGCCCAGATTGTGATGGTATTTCCAACAAAGTTATTATGTGAAAGAGGCTATTGCTTTTCCCCTATCTCACATCATTAACATGTCTTTCACTAATGATATTTTCCCAACTAAGCTAAACATTGCGAAGGTTATTCCAATATATACAAATCTGGAGTCAATATTTGTTTTCTAACTATAGACCAGTATCGTTCCTTTCAACAATTTCAAAATTTATTGAACGCCTCATGTATAATATAATTTCTGATTTTATAAAGAAACAATATATTTTAAATTGCTTTCAATATGGTTCCGGGAGAATCATTTTACTGATATAGCTTCAGTTAATCTTGTTGACAATATTTCAACCTAGATGGATAACGACTTTTATGTTATTGATATTTTCATTAAACCTTTCCAAAGCCTTTGACACACTAGATCATAAGATTCTTCTCCAAAAGTTGTATGCATATGGTATACGTGGTGTTTCATATAACTGGTTCAAGAGTCATTTACTAACAGAGTTCAATTTGTTCACTACAACAATACTCCATCATCCAAATTATTATGCAATGTTGGCGTTCACAAGGTTTGATTATTGGACCATTGCTATTTCTTCTTTATATAAAGAACATTTATACATCTTCTTCTAAGGCGACATGTGTGGTATTTGCTGATGATACAACTGTATTATTCAGGAACAAAGACTTAAACGAGGCTATTAATGATGCTGAAGTTGAATTTAGTAATATTTATGTTTGGCTAAATGCAAATAAACTTTCTTATCTTTGATAAAAGTCGTTCAGACAACGAGAAGTTTTCATTAAATCGTTGCGATAAATTAGTTACAGCTTCTACCGGTACCACCTTCTTTGGAACTGTCGTTGATGATAAACTAAGCTGGAAAGATCGTGTTAAAAATAGCCCAAGGTAATGGTGTAATATACAAATTAGGAATTTCTGACCTAAATGTACATTGCTTCCCTTTATATAATACTTTGTTTTTTTCCACATATAAATATAATCTGCTCCTTTGGGGCAATGCTTGTGATTCCAATATTAATCAAATTCATCTTTACAAAAAAGGGCTATTATAAATGTTCATATTGGTAATTTTAATTCACATTCAGCCCCACTTTTTAAATGAGCTAATACTTTTTCTGTCCAAGACCTTTACAATATCAGCTTCGATTTTTTATGTATACATTGCATAGGGTCCTTCTTCCCCATTCTTTTAGTGACTACTTCACTTACAATCACCACATGTATACTTATAATACTCGAGGAAGCAAACTATTTCATCTTCCTTACTCCAGGACAAGACTTAGTCAATTGCCACAACTGTCCTATGGCGTTAGTTTATGGAACTATCTTCCCCAATCTATTTCACACTCTCATTCATTGCAAATATTTAAATAATCTCTTACGAAATACTTATTCCCATGATATTAATCAATACAATTGAGAGCATATATATAAACAACTGCCCCTCTTCTATCAGGCCTTTTCTTGTGAATAAGGTCATAGTCATACATAGTGCAAATAGTTGTTGAGATGTTGTGTAACCAGGTCTCAGTGATCACAATAAAACTTATTCCCATGGAATTCCAATGCTATTGTATCTTAAATTAACAGTATATTGTTATGTATGTTTACTTGCTATGTATGTTTGTTATGTTACTAAAATATTGTTAGCAGTATTATATTCACACATTTATTATTATCTGGGAGAGAGACTCGAAAATATCTGCTTCTTCTCTCTCCTCTAGCCATCACCATATTTTCACATATTTATCATGTTATATTTATTGAACCTATATATATATATATATTATGATTGAATGTATATAATTTGGTTTGAAATGTTCAAAATAATATATGTACCATGTTTTGTGTGATGATGTTGGTAGAAATCAATAATCTGAAACTGTAACTATTATCTTAGTTGCTTTAACATTCACAATACCCACCTGCTCCGATCTACCGAATACGACGAATAGGTGTCAGTCATTCCGGGGCTTGACAATTATAAATCTACCAGTTATGGCGAAGTCACTAACAGAATTAACAAATGCATTAATGTATTTGGTTCTCCACTATACTTATATTATGTATTTACTGAACGTTTATAAAGGGTGTAGTTCCGGGTAATATTCAAATTGCCAAAGTCATTCCTATTTATAAAAGTGGATCTAGAGTGTTAACACAGTGTCGAATTACTGACCTGTATCGGTTATTATTTTCAAGATTTTTCAAATTATTGTGTATAACAGACTTATTGCTTTTATAAATAAGAATAATGTATTTTTGCTGATTTGTTATAGGGTTTTGATACCATCATTATACCATTATTTTGATAAAATTATACATTTAGGGCATTCGTGGAATCGTTCTTGATTGTTTTAGAACTTGTCTTACTAACCACATGCAGTAGGTCCGTGTACATGATGCCGATTGCATGATAATTTATACCAAAATAGCTAGGTGTTTCTCGGGAATCGATTCTTCCGTCTGCTACTATTTATTTGATATATTAATGATATGTATGAGTCTTCTGATATATTACAATAACTATTTTTGCTGACAATACAACGAATTATTTACACCATTCCGATGTCCATTTATCTGTGAATTGTATCTTTTAGTTTTTAGCAATACAAACGAAGATAACCAATATTTTACTTTAAAATTTAACGATAAAACAATTAATAGTAGTATGACACCCATTTGTAGGACTTATTATATATGAGAAACTGTCCTGGAGAGATCCTGATTCCAAACTATCAAAGACAATTTCCAATATGGTGGAAGTTATGAGTAAGCTTAAATATTTCTTGCCTAGTAATATTTTTGTTAAATATTTATAATTCATTAGTCTTACCACATCTTTGTCACATATATAGTAGTATCGGGAAATACATTAACCACTTATACAAAAGTATGTTTGTTTTTAAAAAAGGAGCAATTGGGCAAATACGTAATGCTACTTATCGTACATATATATCGCGCTTGTTTATTCACACACAAGTTTGACCATACATGATCTCTACTACTACCAGCTAATTATTTTTATTTATAAAAACATCAATAATAGTCTGCCATTAGATATCCACCCTTTACTTGAATTTAATAGACATCGCCGTACTTACCTCACTAGACGATATACTAATATTGCCCAACTATACACAAGAACTGCGATTGTTCATTGACACGTGAGAGTTGTGAAATTATCTAGATATTCAGATTACAAACTCCAAGTCAGTTAATGTATTGAAGCATAAGTTAAATAGCTACCTATTAGCGGGTAATAATAATTAACACTATTTCTGAAGTATTCGCATTTGACAATTTTATTATATTTGAAATTGGTAATGGTGTACCTTACACAATCTGTTTTTTCAGTTTTGTTTCGATCATATATCATTCAAGTATTCATCATTAATTCTTGTTGATATAACTGTTTTATTTTGGTGATTACAATATCATGAATATGAAATAAAATATATTAAAAAATCAAAAGTATATCTGAATGATGAGATTAAGCTCATAATTATGAATAGAAGATGTAATATAACAATATTTGCCAGTATGAAATCATGGCTCATACTGCTACTGTTAGGTATCGTGGATGTTGAGATATCCAGGAATATTCCATTAGTTTCTTCGACTATTATGTTCCAGGAACAGATGTACACTTCTGTGGTGCTTATATTGAAGAAAATGTAGCCAGTAGGTTCCCTTTGATCATCTGGACAAGCTGAAAATTGTAAAGGAAACTTCGATTATACTGTACATATATGATGGTGGATATATGCATACCAATGTATAATTTCAAAGTTGTATGCATTATGCAAATAGCTTATG
>JAODAI010023350.1:0-18895 GCA_027575025.1 Scotoplanes globosa | reverse complement strand
TTTGTTGTCGATAATGCACGATATACGTACGGCGGTGCCAATTGGGTTAGAAATTGTTAAAATCTACACAGGATGCGATTATACCGTAGATGTCAATGTACCTATTGACTTCAAATGTCTATCGACAATGCATGTAGGAACTATACCGAACTATATATATGAGAACCATCATCCCAAAAGCAGCTGTTTGTCGGCCTATACAAAAGTCGTCAAATTGCACAAAAAAGTGAAATAATCACTAAACAAATTATCTTCAGTTTTTCTCATTATTGTTATTCTGACACTACTATACTTCATTAAAAGACATGGTTGGGTGAAAATACAACGCAGAATATCATATTTTAAATACAAATTCCACATGTTTTCCAATAACGATGTCATTTTATCCACTTTTTCCTTGCCAAAATGCACCACGAATCTTGTATTAATTAAAATGTTTCAACATTTTATAATTTTTTGTCCGATTTAGATATTAAATTAAACATCAAACGAAAGCTAACGGTGCACCAATCAAACACATGTCTTAAAACACACTTTGATTTTTGATGTCAAGCTGCTTACATTAGGTGTGACGGGTCACATATGTATGGCCTGATGTCAAGCTGCCTACATTAGGTGTGTACTTACCCCAATTTCTTGCCAGCCTCTTGAGACTCGTAAATATCACACTTATGCAGTGGTCCAGTATGGTTGGCAGCCTCGCACATAGCTTCGTGGAACTGAAACTGCAGGATTCGACTCACAAAATACCTGTGAAACACACAAAACAGTTATAGGTGTCAAAATATGAAGGCAAGTCTAAATTGGTATAGTTGGAATACATAATATATAATGATATTTTGTTCAACATCTCATGTCAGGGTAACTTTTTTAGCCACTGGCTAATCTTCCCAATGGCCCTGACAAACGGAAATGGGCTAGAAGGGAAAACCGGAGTACCCTGAGTAAAACCTCTAGAGAAGGCATGGACATCCATCTGAACGTCTGACCAAGGATCGAACCTCGAACGCAGGTGGTGCAAGAGCGTAGCTCTTTACCACTACACCACCACAGCCTATTCATTAAATAAGCTCTAATTTGTTTATACATACTGGAGTATCCACGGTTACAACATGGATTTTGAATATTAACCCTTTCAGTACTGAGTGTACTTACCTCCCGGTACTGAGGTACATATATAGCACCAAAGATAATTATATAATTGACCAGTTAAAGATTACCAAAGGGGAGGTAATCACTTTCAAAGAGTAAAGAGAAATTAACCAAATATTAATGTATTTTTCTAACTTGATTATTATTAAAAAATATGTATATTTTAATTTTTCATGAATAATTTCATGACGAATTACCTATTTCAGTAAGCTTATGCTCAAGTTTTATTGTAAATTAACAGAGACAAAATAGTAGGACGAAACAATAAATAAGGTGTACTTGGACAAGTGTGTGTGCAATTGAACAGAGACACCTCGCAGCCAGTGATCTATATATTTCCATGGTAAACACAGCGAGGGTCCATAAAGCGAAAGGGTTGTAAGTCCCATTTACGAATGTTCTTAAGTTTTGTGAAATAAGACCCTGGTCTATATGTTTGGGTAGCCACAAGGAAGTTAAATAAAATAATTTTATTCAGTCATTTATCCATTGAAGTAAACCCAAACATGAATAACAAATACGACCTCGACTCCTCGGAAGTTGAGTACAAGCCAATCTGTGTCAGTTTCAATCTAATGTTACATGATACTGTGTGTCACATGACCACCCACCTGATGTACGGTGTACCAATAGGAATGTGTCAGTTTCAATCTAATGTTACATAATGCTGTGTGTCACATGACCACCCACCTGATGTATGGTGTACCACTAGGAATGTGTCAGTTTCAATCTAATGTTACATAATACTGTGTGTCACATGACCACCCACCTGATGTACGGTGTACCACTAGGAATGTGTCAGTTTCAATCTAATGTTACATGATACTGTCACATGACCACCCACCTGATGTACGGTGTACCACTAGGAATGTGTCAGTTTCAATCTAATGTTACATAATACTGTCACATGACCACCCACCTGATGTACGGTGTACCACTTGGAATGTGGTATTTAGCAGCAGGATCAAAGTCATCGTCGGCTCTCTCTACGGGTGGCACCAAACCCTGGTATTTTAATCTGTCAAAGGAAGAAAACATACATATTGTAGAATCAAGAAATATGTTTAAATATGGCAAAATCTTGAACTATACGTTATGCAAATATCTAATGTGACTGCCAACTAAAAAGAGCTACAAAGTCACAACTGCTACATTCGGAGGTTGCTGTAGTTTTTAATTGGGGACAATTTTAGATTTCAAATATGCATGCATAAGATTTGGGTATGTCTGTTATTCCAGCATGTATATATACGGCGTGAAACCGTGGCTCTGTCTAGTGCTCAGCAACAACGTCTTCAAGTGTGTGGAAATAACTGGATGAGAAGGATCGCGGGGTTATGCCGGTGGATCGAGAGGAGAAGGTTAGTTATGATATAAGGGAGAAGATTGGGGGGACAAGGAGTCCTACGGAGGGGTTGATTTGGGGGCGCATGAGCCGGGCTGGGCATGTGGAACGGATTGATAGAGGGCGGCTTCCAAAAAAGGTGACATCACACGTGGAAGCTGGTAGTATAGGGCTAGGGGCAGGCCGCTGTTAAGATGGAAGGACTGTGTTGAGAGGGATTTTAGGGGGGCTGCATGGTGGGGATGACGATTAGATGGTTAGGGCAATCAGGGAGGTGGAGAGCTTTTGCCAATGATGCGGCTGTTAAGATAGTGTATTCTTCCTCACCCCTTGTTAGGGATTAAGTTCTTCCTCAACCCTAGTTAGGAATTCACGAGACAGAAAGAGAGAGATGAAATTAGAAAATCAACGGGTCAAACTAGACATCACTGACCAAAGACAATGTGAATTGTTCTAAGAAAACAGTCTTTTTGTACATTAATAAATATACAGTGCATAAGAAAACAGATACTAAATTAACCAATAAATATTATATTAACTAAGTATCCAAAATAATGACAAAAACGGGTTTAAAAATGTTTCAAAATGTATTACTATAAATGTTAAAATAAAACTTTTGATTTTGCGAGATTACAATTATTGTCGATGATCACCGAAAGTTAAATACTTTGTCCTTAGAATAATGGAAAATAATCCAAATGAAGGGAGAAACTAAACATGGCTAAGTATAGTCAAGCTAGCAATTTGTCCCATAATTTGATATATACCAGGTGCTGCTAATCGATACCGGCAATATTACTGATATATAAATTATTAGATTAACAAATATTTGGGGGGTGTCCCTGGGCAAAGCACTTTATCTTGATTGCTTTTCTTTACCTAAGAGTATAAATGGGAACCTGCGTTGTGTTGCTGTGTGAACTGAGCGCATTTATTGCAGCCAATTCTACCCACATGTGCGTGGTTCAGATGAGAACAACAACGACCATGGGCAATACTGTAAAGTGCTTTGTGATCTCATCGAGATGGAAAGCGCTAGAAGACGTAATATTATTTATTAACTCGTATCATGCGGGAGGCCACATATGGGGCCATTGTTAAATTCATGTGAAACGGGAGGCCACAAATGTGGCATTGCACAACACAACTTTAGGGACTCTCTAGCGTAAATAAATGATTATGTTTCAATTTTTTCGGCCATTTTTTATTCATCTTGTGGATGGTTTCATTCTGATCAACTTTCTAATGCTTCCCAAGTTGATCTGGAGCACCTGTATATATGTGAAATATGTGAAACATGTGAAATATGCCCAGTTTCACAGTGCATTATCTGTATATATCCTCAGCATGATAATAGTTAATATAAACGTAATATTATTATTAACATAAGCTTAGCTAATTACCTGAGTTCCCACCAGAATGTGTTGTATTCCTCTGGAGTGGTGTCACCAGCAAATACACTCCATCTCCATTGATCCATCAGATAACCAAACGGCAGGAATGCTATCTTCTCAAGAGCAGTGATCATCAGGAAGTTGAGATCAGTTTCTACAAAATACAATTAAGAAATTTATAGTCACTTCATTTTTGTAATAATGTGCCAAATGAGTAGTACGTCCGTCCAACAATAACGATCATGTAGAAACTACACGACACCGGACCCCATGGAAGAAGGGCATATTAACTAACATTATATTGTTTCTATTAAAGCTGAGCTTCAATGATTTAATTAGTGTGGTACCAGGTTGATTGATTGATTAGGTTTCTTGTTCATTTTCAACAACAGGGTTATAAAGCTTTGACATGTCAGTTACTAGAATACAGACATCATTACTGATTTTACTCTATCCAAGTACCCGGTCAAACAGGGGATAACTGATATTTTAATGTTTCTAAGTTGAGTTTGATGATGTACAGGATAAAACTCATTCAGTATTGTGGTAGCAGTTGTCAGAGTCTTAATAATTCAGGTTAGATTGTAATAACATCATCTCTTCACAGAGAGTAGTTGATGATTGAACTGTGCCGACAGTGTTTCTGACTCTGAGAGAACGTAAGAGGCACGGACTGGGTGGGTGGGTGATTGAGGTCCAGAATTTGTTCCAACAATTTCTTAATGGTGTAACTCTCTCAACAATTAGATAATCCAGTACAATAATGGGCACAAGTTTTCAATTCTCTAAGCATCCCGACATAGCAATTATTCAATTATAGTGCTGTCATGCATAAAACTCATGCCTGTGGTGCTCTTTGTGTCGGTGCTTAAATCATAAAGGGTGTATTTGTATTGTCAAGTTATGTCTTTTTAACATGGGATGTCTGTAACACAACACCCAAGTTTTCTACATATTACCGATTACCGACGAGTTGCTACTGCATCCTGCAGAACAGTGCCAGTAGCTTCTATTTTCTGCATCCCTCACGCTCTGCACCAGAGATATGTTAGTCCACACTTTGACATCAGTAATCCATGTCCTACTTGGTCTCCCCCGGCCCCTCTTACTCCCAATATTTCCAGTAGTCAGTCTCCTTTGAATTAAGTACCTTCGGATCAGATGTCCAAAATATTTAGTTTTCCTGCTTTCAGTGACCTCTTTGAATTGACTAAATCGATTACTTTCTTATTTGTCATATGAGCTGTGTATGGTATGCGAAGCATCTTTCTAAACATCCACATTTCAAATACTTCAATCCGTGACCAGGTATCTTTATTAACTGTCCATGTCTCACTTGCATATAAAAACGTAGATAGGACATAGAATGCAAGTCTTTTTCTGGTTTCAATATGAATTGATCTTGAAGTAAGAGTGGCTTTCATCTTCAGAAAGGTATTTCTGGCAATTTTGATTCTGTATTTTCTATATGTTGAACCTTTAATATCATCAACATGGCATAACAAATATATACTAGGATCATCCAGTAACTCTGGTAGGAGTACAACATAGTGCATACTTTTTAGAGTAGCTTTACAAAGGGCAGGGCATGTATTTAAATCAAAGATAGATTTTTTTAATATAATTGCTGTAAATTTATGGTCTAGATTACAATATATATCAACATCTGCATCAACTTTAGAATAGATCTCAAATGACGCCAATGATTGACTGATTGAATAGGTTTACTGGCCCTTTTCAATGCAGATCTTATATGAGCCACCGAAAGCATTTAATATACCAGTTACAGCCACTGGAATATAATCATCATCACTCCGTATAGAAACTATACCGACCTGGAAGCACCAGACCCCATAATCCCACTTATGACACCATTGTATTAAATACAGACTTACTGAATGTCAGTAATAATATAACAATGTATTGAATATGAAAAGAATCTTACTTGGATCATCCAGTAATTCTGGTAGGAGTCCAACGGAGTACAGATGTTTTGGAGTGGTAACCGATAGTCCCAGAGCGTCGCCAACGGCCTCATGAAATCCTGGATTAGCGCCACCACGATATACCAGGGGTAGGTCTTTGTATTGTAGATAGTATTCAATATGACCCATCTCATGATGCACAGTGCCAAATGCGACGGTAGTGATGTCAGTACATTGTTTGATCCTGGCGAGAAGATGGGGTAATAGGAATAGCATAATTAGTCAACTACATATTACGTGGTAGGGAGCACAGTGGCTAAGTATCTTAACGGCCTGGAAGGCATTTATTTTACGATGCTAAAAGACCACTATAATTGTAGATGAAGTGTGAATACTTATAATTTACACCGTCACTTCGGGTGGTCATCCAATTTATAAATTTGAAGTCAAATTTGGATATTTTGAATTTGAGAAAGTTGTTCGCATGGGAAAACAGTGATTGCTCTCGGATAAAAAAACACACTATTTAATAGACCTGACCCTGTATTCAAAACCTGGATCTCTCAAATGCTGAGCTTCATAGCTTCTAGAGCCACCAACCTTATCCGCTCGGCCACAGCAAGTGGCTAGGGAGTCGGACTCGAGTGCCGGAGGTTCGATTCACGGCCGAGCGCTGTGTTGTGTTAATGGGCAAAATCACTTTATCCTGAGTAACAGTATTGTTGGGGAGTTATACCTGCAATGGACCAGCGTCCCATCCAGGAGGAGTCATTGACTCTCATTCGCTTGCACTACAGAAAGCCTTCGGGCCCGGGGAGGGTTTAACTAACTAACTAACATATTACGAGAGTATATGTTCGATGATAGGAAACACCTTCAATGATATAATATTAGTTATACACAGGCTGATATAATATACATGAAATTTGATATAAAATACATAAAGTTTAATATTTATAACAGAGAGAGAGAGTGAGAAAATACACAAGTCTAGAAATGCAAGGATCAAAAACAAACAAAGTCAAGTCACAGCTGATTTAGATTAGCTTAGAACTGAGCTAAAACATTAACATATTGTTGACTTACTATAGGCCACCTTCAGAAACTTGCAGGAGGCACATTTTACCATTTATGTATATACTTGGGTGGAGAGAAACAATCACGATAAAGTGTCCTGGTCAAGGACACATGTCAACATAATAACAAGAGGGCAATCCACGGAGTTGCTAATCTCATCATCACTCCGTATTTGCACTCATGACCATACGATCGCAAAACCAACGTTCTATAAACTGAACCAATCGGTTAGGCAAATTGAACTATACACGGTATGATCGACCCCGGACTTGACTGAGATTAATTAATTAATTGTCAAGTTTACTGGCCCTTTTCAACGGTGAGGTAGTAAGATGAATGGATTGACTTATGTTTCCTGACCCTTTTCAATGACGATGTCATCCAAAGTCTTTGATATGTCATTTAGAGACACTGAAATCAAATCATAGTATACTAATAATGAATGGTTTTGACGAGGCGGGGGGTGGGGGGCCGAGTTGAATATAACATTCAATCTTTCAACGAATGATAAAATAGTTTTAACCATTGAACGAAAAAAACATTAATTATTAGTTTTATACAACACCCTCTTATGATGCATATTTTAGGTCCTAAACGTTAGACCAAGGCTAACGTTAGGCCTAGCCTCATTAGGCCTAACGTTAGGCTAGTCTGATGACGTCAGAGTGCCGAAAAGTACTATACGAAAAGTACTATTGCACGGCTCTGATGACGTCAGAGTGCCGAAAAGTACTATACAAAAAGACTATTGCACTTCTGACGTCACAAGACACCATTGCTGCAACACTGTAGCCCCGTGCAATATGCCTTTTTTAGTTGATATCATGTGACACACAGTTGTCCAATCAAATGTCTAGAACATACTTGGGTGTTGTATAATACAAAATAATGACAGATTTTCAATATCTACAATTAATACTCTATTATCGGTTATACCACCAGTCACTCAGTGGCGTGTGAGATTGGGGAGCAACATCGGTTACGGCGTATTTACATTCGGTTACGGCGTATTTACATAAAATATACACTACTGTTAATGTTTTTTCTCCATTTTTATACAGTATGCCATCCAAATCCATGTGGTCCTAACGCTAGCTGTATAGAGGATGTCGTAGAGTTGTACAGATGCATATGTCACGATGGATTTACTAGCATTGATGGCTCGTGTGAAAATTTTGGTAAATTGTTTTCCCATATGCTTATAATTATACCTACAGTAAATTCGATTGTGCAATTGGACTGATAAAATACTGTTGTGAGATATTTTCGGAATATTAAATTCACCCATGCACCCCTACATACCCACACACCCCACATATATATATGCAGTGGCGGATCTTTTTTTGTGGGAGGGCGATTTGATACGATTATCAATTTGTTTAGCCTAAATGAACGTAGCCCACTGGGCCCGGGCATTATATATGTGGTCTGGCGTGGCAGTTCGCATACCCGGCTACTGTCTACCGATGCTACATTTAGTATTGATAATATCGATATGGGACTAGAGTGATTGGGTGAACGAGGCGGACAATTCATAACTTCCCAAGTAACAATGACAAACTTGTATGCGAGTAAGATGATTAACAATTTAATAATGTAATAAAGAATAAAAATATGCCTGTATGTAACATTTTTTATCAGAGCATAGGCCTATTTATTAATATAATGATCGTATTTGAGACAGAGCTAGACCTAGACTGGGTTTAGGCCAATGTTAGGTCGGCCTATGACGTTGTGTTGGGTGGGACTGAGCTATACATTTAGATTTTCATAGTAAATTATGAGGGATTAAATTAAGAATAGGAAGTGCTATTTCCGGCCATCTGGGGAGATCATTTGCTACTTTTTATTGACCATTTATCGCACATGCTGACATGCTAACGCAGCTATTTCTATTTTTTCACTTTTCGACAGTGTTTTACCACCAGTCGCACCTGCGCACAGTGCCACCACAGTTCGTACACGTTTAACTTATTAATATTACCATCATTCGCATGTGTGAACGTTGGTATTACAGTTTACGATAAATTGTGTGAAAATTGTTACATTTTACATTAAGGAATAGGAATCTATTGTTTTTACATAAATGTTTATTTTTTTCTGTATTATGAAAATCCATTTTTAAAATGGATTATGTTATGTTGGATCCCGTTATACTATATACATGCTGATATTGGTGTATACTTATTATCTTCATTTCATATATATGGTCGCGTGTAAATAATCATGGTAACTCGCAACTTTATATACACAGGTCCGTGCGCCGTCACAGCCATATGTAATGGTGGTATATGTATTGAAGATGAAGATGCTGAACGGTCATACCGATGTGACTGCACTCTAACTCTTACAGCCGGTGATAACTGCGAAGTGGAGGATGGTATGTACACGTACTTACTACATTTTAATTGATCGATAAATGAAACATTAAATATGGTACAACTGTAAGTTTGTGAATACGTTATATAAATATTGAAATTAATCATATATCGTTGAAAATGGCCACGACCAAAACTTGAAACCCCTTTTATATTTTAATTTTTTTTAAAGTCAGATTATGAAAGACCGACATCGATTATCTCACTGGGGATTGCAATTGGGGATTTAACTCTTGATCATCATCATATTTTCTATCAAATGTGGAATTACTTGTCTATTTTTCAAATTTGCCATGCATGTTGTGGCCTGACAAATACAACAAAGCGAGCCGAGGCACAGTTTGTCGGCATTATTCAACGGCAAAGGTTGAACTATATTCCATATAGTTATTAGGTAGATGACACGTATGGCCAATATGTGGTAAATTAACAGCAAATCCTCTCAACATGCAGTTTTTCCATCTAAATCCTCCCCCTAACACTACTTCCAACTTATATGTGCAACATCGCCATTTTCGAAAGCTGTCATCCGTCCATATGATTTACTTACACAGCGCACGTCGCACGTCCCAATTTACCATCTTCTATGTAAGACTTCGACAGGCACGGCAAGCTCACCACGTACATCATATAATGTTGCCCTGTCCACCCACTTACCCCTGTGATCCAGTTAGTTTTACACACGCGAAGGCTGCTGTTTCTGAGCTCTAGATAGATCTACGGTCTCAGCATGTAACTTTCATAGGCTTCCTCGTCGGGTTTTCCTTAATACAAATAATCAATACTCCAATATTCTGTTGTCTTTACTATATCGTTGAACAAGGGCATCCATTAACAAATAGAGTCTTTCACAAACAAAGGAGTACGAAATTATTTATACTATCCTACATACAGTACTCGTCATCATCATCAATTCACAATCTCGCCAATATTTCAGCACTGTGTCTCGTCCAACAGTGAACCAGGTCTCGCCATTCCCCTCTCCTTTGTGCCACATCATAGACATTGCCCAAATGAACCCCCAGAGTGTTAAGTTGTTTCTTGACTATGGTCAACCATGTCAGTTTTTGTCCTCCTCTGTATTTTCTGGTCTTCTTCTCGGACTCTACTAGTGCACGTCTTGCAGGTGTCGTTTCCGGTAGTCGCAGTGCATGGCCTAGAAAACGAAGTCTTGCTTCTGTACTAAGTAATATTGATTTCCTGTCAGCCATGATTGATTGTATTGAATTGCATTCAAGCACAACTCGCTCCTCTGATTGTTCAAATTGAACACATAGAGCGATCAGCCGAAGATCAAAGCGAACGAATAGCTAACCATAAAGACAATGATTGCCATTTTTACGTCAAATCCATCAACTGCTTATAATTATCAAGACTTCGTTGGTTAGGTCACATACTACGGCTGCCAGAAACAATGACTTCTAGACGTGCCCCGATATAAGCTGAGACGAAGACGATAACATATAGCGAAGGACGAAAACTGACCTGGTTGACCATAGTTAAGACACAACTAACTACACTGGGAATTAATTGGATTGTTATATATACCGTCATACAAAGGATATGTAAATGGCGAGATCTGATTTACCTTTGGAGGAGACACCGAGCTGAAATATCGGCGTAAACTGAATCGAGGATGACACATCGAACAATGAACTTGGAACTGGCTTCGTATTACTGGTGAATCAACTGTTGGTCTCACCACCAAGCTTGCCCGTGATAAACTGGAGGTCGATCTGACCACTGTCGATATCGACCGCAGCCACTGTATTGCACCTAAGCATTGCAAGTTCACCAGTTATAATATTGTAAAGTTCACCTCTTACAGACCACGGGATTCGGTCATAAAGCAAAGACATAACCTTAAAGGCTCAGGAATTGTCATCCTGGAAGATCTAACCAACGCCAACAGGGATCTCTTGAAAACAAGTACATATCACCGATCTGTCAACTCTGCCTGGACCCTGGGCACCCTGGACACCCTATACCCACGATTATGTATAACACTTGAACTGCTTAATTTTCCCTTTGTTGTTATTATTATGTTTCCTGTTAACCACACGAATAATGATATATATATAGCACATTGTATTTGATACTAGTGATCCCTGGTCTCATCATTTTAATATATATCGCGATTGTGACCTAAATTGCAATTACTACGATCCTGAAGAAGTCCCACTCCATGATAATAATGATGAGAGACAATCGTTTAATATTTTGCACATTAATGCTAGAAGTCTTAAATTTTCCATCGATCAAATTGATCTCTTCCTTAGATTATTCAAACATGTATCGTTTTACATGTATCGGAATTTCTGAAACATGACTCTCCTCTAATCCTTCAACCTTATATAACATTCCTGGTTACAACCTAGAATTAAAAGGCAAAACTAAACACCTGGTTAAGGTGTTGGCATATATATTAAAATTATATATCCTACAATGTTCTTCCTGGTGTATATAGACCTTTACTGAAGGCTGTTTTGAATTCATTGCATTAAGTGTACTTCCCATTCAAATTTAGTAGTTACCCTCGATTCGACTAGTAACATTGATCAGATTCTTCTCGAACTCGAACAGCTCGATTCGTCATCAATCATCCACGAAACGATGTGTTATGGGTGATTCCAATATCGATATATTAAAGAGTAACAATGTCAATGTTATCATTCGGAAAATAATGGGTCATATCCAAAATAACTGTAAGTGTGGCGGGACGGAATTTGATAGCTATTTCTATTGCTATGATGGGTGTGTTCGTTTGATACATGTTTAATGATATTGATATTGGCTATGCTAGTAGGTTACAGGCTACATTCAGGCACATTAAAATACAACATTATGTGTCAAACTATGGTGTGGCGGCACGCAAAAACATCTAAAATCTCCTATTTTAAGAAAAACAACTTTTCTTCCATTGTTTTTAGTGAATCCTTATTATTGTTGGTAACCATTATATCAATGGGTGAAATTTATTGTTGCAGATACTCTTTTTAATTTTTAGAGGTGGTGGAGATCATTTTTGGATGTGGCCCTAATGTCTTCAATTCATATTTTTATCGTCATTTTATTACTCCCACTCGTGTTTTATCTACACAAACTCTTATTGATTATTGATTCTCAAATTGTCGGGATTTCAACAATGTCTGTGGAATTATCACTTACGATCTCTGTGATTACTTCCCAATATATCATTATTTTCGGGTTGCCATTGCCCGTTTCCAAGATTTAGGAAAAAATATAAACAATGTATCGGAAACTATATATACCGATTTGAGTACTCCCTCGCTTCTCTAAAATATTGGAGCCCATTGTCTATAATAGGCTTTATTATTTTTTATTAAAACATAATATTGTGTAAGCACCAGTAGGCCTATGTTTTTCTCCCAGTAAATATATCACTCAATACGTTATTCACATTACTGAAGGTATTGTTAATTCATTTGAGAACTATCAGCTTTAATGTGGTATATTTCTTGATTCTTTCGAAGTTATCCTACTGTTGAACTCGTGACTTAGTACTTTTGTAGTTTAAACACTATTTAACAGATCGAAAATAATTTGTCTCCAATACCAATTTCAAATCAACATTTAATACTATTAGAACTGGTGTTCCACAAGGTTTACTATTGGGTCCTCTACTCTTTATCATTTTTATCAATGACCTACCAAATTGTTCTCAGAAGTGTTCCTTCACTATTTCCACTGATGACATTATAATTATATTTAGAAAGTTACGGGTACCACTATTGATTCAGTTGCTAATGATGTTAATGCTAATACCTAAAAGTATTAAGCGGTTCATATGTTATATGCTTCATATTAATGCAACACAGTTTCCCTTTGATTTCATCACCATCATAAACATATTAATTTGGATAACCGTGATGTCAACGTTTTGATGAACAGGCCTTCGGGTTACAGGGATGTAGTTTCCTTTTGTTCATCCTGATCCTTTCTTTATACCTCTGATATTACTGTTTGTATTTTTGTGGATCTAATAAATAATTAAATGAAATACACACTTTGTTCCATTCACAGATAAAACCTAAATTTATCGGGGTTGTGGTGATTGAAAGCAATCTGTCATCGATCGCTCATATCGACTCTATCTCTCTGAGGAAGAAGCTTCTAAATATATTGGTATACTTTATACAATCAAGAACTATATCCCTAAACGTGGCTTAATTAATATGTATAATTCATTAATTCTACCACATTTTTGATACGGTGCTATTGTATGGGGATTTTCTTTCCCTATATGTCAATCGTATTAAGATTACACAAAAGCGTGAGGTAATACTTATTTGTGGAACCTCATATATTGCTCTCTCTTTTCCTGTGTGCAAAGACTGCAACGCTCTAACTGTATTTGATATTGCATATTTTCAGGTGGCAATATTTATGTTCCAATATGTTAATGTCATGCTCCCAACGACTTTTAACTCATTATTTTCGAATGATCGTGATCATGTTATTCGATTCGATGTGGATTCATTAATTCATTAATTTGTAAGCTGACAAGTAGTCAACGCTTTCTGCGATATAGCTAAATAATTGTATACAGTCAAACTTTTTAAACATTCCTTGAAGCATTACGTATTATCAAAGTATCACGTGGTTTAATGTTTCTTGTTTCTTGTATTGCATTATTTGCATAGTATTATTTTGTATTGCAGGGGACCATATACTTATGAGCTATGCTTAGCTTCTTTGGTACCCCTCTCAATCAATAGTCTCGAATAAGTACAAATTACACAATTTTATATTTTCTCGATATTTGTTTACATTGTGTTCACTTAATTCTTGAACATGTATAATTAATCACAAGCTTGTAGAAACACTATACCATAATACCATCGTTAATATTGCTTGAAATAAAGTTATAAAATAAACAAACTGACAAACATCCATACCATTATGAAGCCATGATAACTCTATGCCAACTATGTGTCCTCCCTGTTTATCGTACTAAGAATATATATAATTATCTGATAGTGATTAGTGGAATAATACACATCTCTTATTGTTTCAGCATGTTCCGTGGATGCAGAATTGAATGGAGGTTGCCACAATGGAAGGTGTGTCGATCCGTATGCCATTAGCGTAATTTCAAGGTGTGAATGTGACGTTGGCTTTTATGGAATAGATTGTAGTGTTCACAGTAAGTGAAATTATTTTGTATTTCTTATCATGAGATGTAGCGTAATAATCTGTTTTTCAACAACATAACTATGTATAGTGTACAATTGTGACCTGCTCTGACAAAATGAGTAGGAAGTCGCAAATATAGATATTAAGTTACATGGGAAAATACGTACATGTGCGTACGCGTTAACGGACGTGGTAGAACGTAGCCTAATGCAAATCACACGTTATAAGGATTCCTCTAAAAATATTACATTCCCAACATGTTACTTTTAAACATGAGCAACTGAGGTGGATATAAACATAGTATATACATGATACATACCAAATTAATTGTATGTAATAATTGAATATAACAATATCACACTTTTTATTTTGAGCACTTATGTCAGAGCAGGTCACAATTATTCAGAGTCATCAACTTCCAGTGACACATTTGAATTTTATGTGAAATATTTCCGACAGAAGTAGGGTAAATCAGCTAACATTTGAGTGTATGTTCTTTTTAACCGCAGATGGATATATGTTGTTACTGATACTATAATTGTATTAGTCGACACATAGAAGTAGAGTGAATTTGACCCAAAGTTAAACAAAAGGGCAATATACAGTGCGGAGTTTCTTACCATAATTAATAATGTGTGGAAAGTATATAGGAAATAAAGTCTGCATGGAATCATTTCGCCTACTGGTCCGGTACCGACGTTGGTGCTACGCGTGGGGTTTTCGCCCATGGCGTGCTCAACAGCAGTTCTGAATTTGACAACACAATAACGAACCGGACCTGTATATCGGACATAATCCAAATATTCTTGCAATTTTTATTAAATGTTGCTAAACCAAATATTGACCAAAACTTAATTACTTTGTGGAAGTTAGAAACGTGAAACATATTCTAGAAATATCCCAAACTTGAGAAAACTATATGATGTAATTAGAGAATAATTATTTGAAAATTATTTTTGAAAAGTAATCCTATGATGCTAAAAAATTAAGAAAAATATTCGACAACTAAAAATGTGGTGAGAAAAAATATTTTTGAAAAATAAATTTGTTTGAAAAAATATGGAACGTAGGTTTATGATTTTACCAAAAGAAAAATATTGGATGACATTTGGATGAAAAAATATAAGTAATCTTTAGAAAATACATTTTTGTAGTTATATTAAGTGTACAATACTGCTCAAAGGAAGAGTATTTAATTGTTGTTCTATCACCGGTATGTTAATTTTATAATACAGCTTATCCCTTTGGCTGTCAATTTAATTTAGATTGGCTACCGGCGTCGCACTCCCGTATTAACATCAGCTCAACTATATGATTGGAAACGCACGGTAATGAACATATCTGGTCTTTGCTGACAGTTACGAACTGTGCGTGTATTGGGCAATACGTGGTTAATTATCATTATCAAGTTAGTATTGCCAGTTTGAAGATTGTACCTATCCAAGAAACATTGCAACGTACCACATAGCAATAAAACATGTATTAGTTTGTAACCTCTTACGTTATATAATATATATTAATCCTATCTTACATTGGACATTTTGATCTCTACCTGCCCGTATGGAGAGTGTGCATCGGGAATGGGATAATTACCCTTTAGACTTCAGTCAATAAACACCCGAATTACTTGAAACTTGATATGCCTATAATGCATACGAAAATATGTTGCAAGCAGCATGTAGGTACATAAATTATTAGTATGTTAATTTTGTAATCACGGGCTAATTAAAAAGTCAATATCCTAATTTCACAATGTTTTCTAAAAAGTATGAAATTACTCAATTATATCTTAAATCCTATAATTATAACTTCATTATGATCTATTATAAAACTTGAATATATGGAATACATACATCATAGGAATATATTGTTAGACTGGTACGTCAAAAAAATTGTGGTATTCTAGAATTTTCTTATGTATTTCTTTGTTTTTATGATTTTAGGCAATTTCTATATACTGTACTGCCTCTTATGTATTATATTGCTCTTAGCTTTTGGTCGTTTTAGTATTTGAAATGAAAGAGTGTCTTTGGAAATTTCAAGCTTTGGCAACCTTACCATGTTGCTCCAGTAGCGTCTCCTGATCACCTGGGTCTTCCCACCTTACTTTTGCGGTTTTTACTGCATAGTGGACACCATATTAAATACAAAAGTACACACTTTTCGGTTCTATAATAGTGCGTTTTGAATTAATTTTGAACCATTTTTCACAAATATACGGATATTTTGAGGGGAGGTAGTTTGACCTACAAAAACACCAACTTATTTTTAAATAAAAATAACCTTAATTTGTATCTCGATTCTTAGGAATTCGCGGCCATTTTCCAACAAAAAATACTGGTATTCAGTACTAAATCTGCCAATTATTACGATTATACCGCTAACATTTACAGATATTTGACCTAATACAATTTTAATGTATGTATTCAGCTGGTCAAGTAGTAAATTAACATCATATTTTGAGGTCAATGTTGAAGCGGTCTTGAAACTGAGTGGTCGGTTACTGCCATATTTAAAGACTTTTACGACATATTTAACGACGTTGCTCTGGAGGCCGTCCAATTCGAAGGGTAACAATCCCACAGTCCTATAATTATAATGTGTATCTGGAAACAAATGTAAACTTACAGAATAACATAAATGCCAATCCATTTACAAATAACAGTGTTACCACACATACATGATCGTTGTGAACACCCACACCTTAACATACCAAAGCGGTAGCTTCATATGTCCTGGTAAGTTACTCCAGAAGACAGGAGCAGCAAAAGGAAAAGCTATTACACGCCATCCCAAGACACGAAGGAAATGGATAGGTATGGTGTCAACATAGACGCACACATGAATTAAAAATCATAGAATAAAAAACATTTACGATTCAATAATGAAAATAACGACGTAGTAGTTATACCCTCACCCATTGTCTGATATGGTTAAGAAGATGTAACTACAATCACAGGAGCATTTTTCAATGATATCAGCAGTGACCAAATAAGATAAAACATGACAAGCTGACCAAGACGACAGCAGAGATATTAGTTGGTCGAGCCCGATAGCCTTAGCAATGGTTGATATATTGTAATGTATTTGTATAACATTATCAGAAGTACATGTTTACGATAACACTGACAACATATATTTTAGAAGCTAGATAATCTAATTCATTAAGGTAATTTATAGATGATCCAGGTTACATTAAATAGCTTCAAAATTAACCAACGACAACAAAGAAAATCAATATTTTGTCTGCAGTATTTTAGGAACTGAAATTAATTTGTGCTTACAATGAATATAATAAATATTGTTTAACAAACTTTGTTTGTTAATTAATTAAGTGGATATAATTTTTAAATATTTTTAACTTATCTAAAATTATGTGAATCAACAACAAAATAGGAAAACCCTGATGAAAAAACAATACTGAGTAAAGTAAAACGAAAAGAGATTACAAAATTGCGGTATGTAGGTAATTACACAGTATAGAATCTCCCCACCGTAATCCCCCTGAAATTACGCAAATTTCAACAGGACACAACCCCTCTCCCATAGCATAATGCAATTTCCACACACAAAATGATGCCAGGTTCTCCTTGATGTCCCTCTCAAGATTGAGTATTATCACTGATTTTCGGCATAACATTGCTCAACATCTGAAATAGTTTTGAATCGAATCAAGTTTTCAGCCCGCAATTCATTATAAATAATTAAAGGAGTATATGGCGTACGTTGATATGATACGTTGGATCATGTTGGGTGGTTGGTTTATTTGACAATATTATTGCTTAGCCCTACATGACTGCCATGGCCGAGGTAACACGC
Organism: Scotoplanes globosa; assembly: GCA_027575025.1. Taxonomy (NCBI): domain Eukaryota; kingdom Metazoa; phylum Echinodermata; class Holothuroidea; order Elasipodida; family Elpidiidae; genus Scotoplanes; species Scotoplanes globosa. The sequence goes on along the minus strand of JAODAI010023350.1, from coordinate 648 downwards.
GTTGCAGGTGGGAGAGATAATCAAAGGTGACTTGATCCAGGCATGTAAGTATCGTATTCGACTGAAAGTATACGATAACTCCACCACCGGACTACGCAAATATGCAATTGCTGGACTGGCGTGCCGGGATACCACTGTGCCCGCTTGTTGCCATTTGATTGGGCGAACAGTGCCGCGCGCGATAGCCATATGGACATGAATGCACATACCATCAATTAAGGTGTCCAGTGATTCAGTAAATTATTTTATGATCATATAATATTATACTTCATTATTAAGACTTTTCCTATTTTTGAGAGGTGTATCCCACCAAGCCTATTTTTCTGATACCCTTAAATCCCATCACTACTTACCATGTTTATATACTTTTATATCTAGATCGCTGAGGTTATAGGAAATATTTCATGGAAACAATCAATATCTCAATTGGTTGAATACATACATAATTAGGTGATATAATAGGAATTGAGTTATATTTTGAAATAATATACAGTCATTATTCTTGCTTTATTTTACAGTTTGCGATATCCCCACCTTTACTTGCAAAAACCCATATGGCTATTGTAAGAGAACGACGACTCTAAATGGTTATGAATGTCAGTGCACTGTACTATATAGAGATTCACCTGCAGATATACAAGAATGCCG
>JAODAI010023239.1:0-12694 GCA_027575025.1 Scotoplanes globosa | reverse complement strand
AATTCCCCCCCCCCCCTCCCCCTCCCCCCTCCCCTCCCCCGCCCCCCAGTGTAAGAGGGCCACGGAAGGCATTACTGAACCTAAATATAAGTCCTTTGTAAAAGTTCACAAAATAAGTGCATTGATAAAAAGAAACTATTGAAATGAGTTGCTATAAAATTATTCAATCAAACCATTCGACCATAGTCCTATCTGTTTTTGCTCTTTCTGGCACTAATATAGCCTCGCTGTTGGTGTGCCGTTAAGCAATTATCTCCCCCTATATCTCTCTATCCCTCTCTCCGATCTTTGCAGTGTCCTATGACCACAAAATGATTATTTAACTCTTATTATACTAAAGACAGTACGCATTGACCCGTTATAAATAATTTTACCAAATATCGATGTCCCTCCACCATGGCACTTTATATAACATAGCTGTAGGGGATTATTGCACAAAGTACCAAGTCACATTAGTTTAATTCATTATTCATGGCAGAAACATTGATACGTGGTTATGTGTTGTGCCACCCGGTGTAATTCAGCTGTGTATGAATTAATTTTCTATAGCCGTATGGGATTGACCGCAGCTTTCGGATTTCAAACATTATAAATATATACATGTACAAATATACATGTATATGTGTGACTCATCACATCAAAACCAGGAACATGTTCCAAAATCATATTGTGAGATATTGGTATTACTGTAGAGGATGCACTTTTAGATTGTATTTGGTACTATACTACCAAGTACATACCATTTTCTAAAGTGAAGTTATGACCATAAAGTTTGATTATGTTTCGGTCCACATTGAAAATTATTCCTGATATTTTGATGAATAATATACGAAAAAAATAATTATTTTTTTCAAATTTTACAGTAAATTTTCAACTTTTCAGTAAATATATTTGATACAATACCAAATAAAAAATACAATTATGGATTTTTTTCCCTTCACATTTTCAATTTGTCTTAGTTTTTTATATTAATATCCAAAACAGTACATTTTTGACATGTGCCTGCTTTTGATGTCATGGGTTCACATATTCACACTCATCATTTTCTTTGCTATTTTTTCAGGTTTCTTTTACCGCAGCTATAAATTTTGAATTATATGTAGTACAGCTGAACGTGGTCTCCACACTACTAACACTTTATGTATTTTTTAATTTGGAGCCTGAAATTTTTTGTGGCCATCTGCAGAAGTCGCCTCTCGATCTGTGCCTCTCTGTCCACACGGAACAAGATACCATGGAGTTGTTTTTAACTTAATATTTCTTGATATTGATATCCAAATAAAAACTATCGGTCTCTTCTTTTTTGCATTAATGTCTCAACGACCAAGGACCGACGTACTACCTGATCTGTGGTAACATTAAAGGGTTTGAGGTTGGGACGGAGAAGAGTGACTTCACTTACCCCTCCATCCTGTCTAATAATATCATGTGATTTAATTCTTCATCTCATATTGGTCATTCACAACAGCTTCCCAATATGATAATATCCATAGCTAGTAAGCAGAGGGATAGTTTTGCTTATCTGGGGAGGGGGGCGGGGGAAAACGATTTCTGGAGATGGGGGAGGTGCCCTGGCCTGGAAAAACGCAGAAGGGGTTATGTTAGATAGGCATATTTCAAAGGTACATGTATGCGTTATTCCAGCGTGTATCTATGGTACTCGGCAATATCGACTCCCAAGTGTGCGAAAATAATTGGATGAGAAGGGTTGCGGGGGTTAAGTGGGTGGATAGGAGTAGATCGGAAGATATTCGGGGGAGGTTAGGATGACTAGGAGTCTTACAGAGAGGTAATAAAGAGTGGGTGCATTAGGTGAGCTGGGCATGTTGAATGTATCGGCGGAGGGCGACATCCGAAAATGCTGATGTTGCACGTGGATGTTGGTAGAAGGGGTTTAGGGCAAGACCCCTGTTTGAGATGTACGGACTGAGTTGAGAGGGGTCTTAGGAGAGCTGGTGAGGATGGAGATTAGATTCATTCATGGCTATGGATGGAGGGAGGTGGAGAGTTTTGACTAATGATGTGGTTGTCGGTTACTATTTTCTTCCTCACTCCTTGTTAGGGACTTAAGTGGTAGAGAGAGAGAGATCCAAATTACTTAGTGAACAGACCAAACCTGTAATCGCAATATATAGGCTAAGGTTTAATTTTGTATTGGTTCCAATGCCCCAAAGTTGTATTACAAATATTTTGGTGGATCTATGACTACATTTGATCCAGTAATCAATCAATGACAATATTTTGTTTCCTAAATTTGTCCAGTTACACCCGGTTTGCTAACAGGCTGAATTTCTAGCCGCAAGGTGTATAAAAATTCAATGCTTGTTTTTGTGTATACATCCAATGCCACTGAACTGGTTCTACAAATGCTTGACGGTCCTGAAATCTACGGCGATCAATTAACTTAATTGACAAAACCTTGTTCTGTATATCCCCCCTTTTCCATTTCAGAACCCGTCGACGCGGAAGAACTCCAAAAAGCGCTAGAAAACTTGGGTTTGTGTCCTCTTTCCGATAAATCCTTTTGGCCACTTTTATTCTTCAACTCTTTGTGCACAATCTCTCGGCAGCCTTTTGGAACATGACGCAATTGCTCTTGTTGGAAATACCCATTAAATGGGGGCAATGCATGTCTCCACAAAATTATAATAATTATACGTTTATTTTAGGGTTTTGTAGAAACAAGGGGAAGGGGAACGTGCAAGACGACTGCTCAAATCGGGAATCGGGAATTAAAATATGTCAACTGAAATAAATATTTTTCACTTTACACACGTACTGGTGGTCGACAATACCGGTTTAGATCGCAGTGCCTCGCATATAGATAAAAATGTGGTATATACTGTAAGGACTAGGTAGTGTGGCAGTTGTACACTACATTATACCACTTGTGTTCGTATGAAAATAATGAAGTACCCACATTGATAAAAAGTCAAAGGAATACTATTTGGGGTAGTCATGTGACCATACGCTGTAATGGAATGTCACCGCAATGTGGATATTTTATAGAGCTGGCACCCAAAATAGAAAAACGCTGCGTTATCTTCTACATATTGAAATGGAGCAAATTCTTTGAGCGCATTGTAATTGAGACTGACAATTGTTACATTGTCCTTATTGCTTCCTTCAACCCACTTTTATTTTACATATAAACTGCAAACCTGTACTGGTATTATACCGGGAAGGCAAATATGGCCCGTTTGTAAGGACTCCTTTAAACATCTAAAATAGAATGATGGGAAAATTCATGCATGTAATTAATTTGTTAACCATGTCCATGTCCAGATCGTACCTCTTTGGAAAAGTGAACATTCACTCTTAAAAATAGCCTTGTGAAATATTATATTCCACCCACACCACTCTTTGGAAAAGTGAACATTCCACTCTTAAAAATAGCCTTGTAAAATATTATATTCCACCCACACCTTCCACACATCACACTTTGCATCTGTTCCAAATTGGTCAATGAGAGATTATGTAAATGCTTGGTCATGTGATAGATCACATGACGCCTCCCGAATAGTTTCCCTACAACCTGGCTGCCATCCCTGTACTCTTACAATGTAGCATGTATTCCTCATCCCACTCACATTGCATTCCGCAAAGCTTGCTCCCTTTATTGTTCCTGTCTCCTATATACTACCGCAAAACCTTATCATGATATTTTGAGATGATTTTCTTGCTTATAATTACTATTTTTCAACAATTCTTCAAATAGAAGACTTGGCATAATCGTCTTGATGGGCACATTTAATTGACATATAGTTTTTTAATTAATGCAAATTTGACATAAGTTATGTACATAATTATACTCTATGTATTTTAAAATTAAAACCAGCCATCATTGCTTTCCTATTTCTTTCAAATATCCCTTTCATATTCTTCCAAATCCCTTCCTCATTTTCAGTCATTCCAAATGCATATACACAGATTCCTCATTTTGATAAAGAGCACATAATACACATTTTATTATAGATACTGTACATAAGCTATTTCGTAGTTAAACATTGAGCATGCTCAGTAGCCTTTGTCAAAATGTCAGACTGGGTAACGCTTTGTTTTGTTTACGTATTTTGGCGTAAAAATCAACCTTATGGACCTTCGGTTATATAGTTCTAATTTTTCTCAATGTCTGTTTTCTTTTGCTCACTAATGTTAGTTGCTACGTAAATTAAAGGGCAAAATCCTTAAGTATCATTTTTGCTGCCACTTAAATAGCGGGTTTCCATTCAACTGAATGTGTTTTTTGTGTAATGCTGTACGTACATACACTCTATAATCATTTCAGCTGAAAGTGTGTTTTCATGTGTGCGATGTTGTACGTACGGTGCGTGCAACAACACTCAAACCATTTCAGCTGAATGCGTGTTTCGTGTACGTACGGTATGTGCAACACGCAAATCATTTCAACTGAATGTGTGATTTTGTGTAATGTTGTACGTACGGTGCGTGCAACACTCAAAAAATCATTTCAGCTGAATGTGTTTTCGTGTGTAATGTTGTACGTACGGTGAGTGCAACACGCACGGACCGACATAATACCCGATCTGTCGTGGTGCATTACATAATATGTATCGACTCGAGCGGTGAATCGGTGTGAATTCCAATGTGTCCGGTTTTATGATTTTGGGTTTTGAGGAAACGCCTTCATGTGACCCGTTTATGTAGTCTTACCGGTTAGAGCAGTTGATAGAGCGCCAGACTTGTGATCACATGGTCATGCGGAGTGATGATGATTATATTCCAGTTGTTCTAACTGATATATAAAAGAGCTTTAGTGTGGTTTTATCCGAGAGAAATCACTGTTTCCCCACAGAACATCTTTTCGGGCATAGTAATGTGTGGTTTTATCCGAGAGAAATCATGGTTTTCACACACTAACGTCTTTTCGGGCATAGTAATGTGTGGTTGGGAGATTAAGGAGATCTTTTGAACATTGCACACATTTTTTCCTGGTCCATATTTCTTGCACAATAGGGCTAAATATAACAAGACTATATCATTAATATCACCTTTTGGGACTAATATTAACATAGTAACATATGAGCAAGCGAACGTCTTTCTCGAAATTAAAAAAATACAAATTTGACTTCAAATTCATTAATCCACTTTGGTGACCGCTGAGCGGCGTAATATAAACAAACCTTTACAGGCCGATCGTTAAACCGCTTGTCCGGGCCACCCATCCCATCATATTTCCATCCCACTCCCGTCAGAACACGTATACACGACGGCGACACTCCACGTGTTCAATGGTAGACAAAGAACTATGTACATTAATAAGTATTATATTATGCCATTTAAGATTCATTAAAGAACATTGTTCCGTTTATGGGTATAATTCCATTGTAGTACACGTTAATTGAATTTTGTTCATGTGTGAGGCATTAAGCATATGGGCAGTGAACATCTCAAAACCTATTCAGCAATGATCCAATTTATGTATTTACTTTGACCTAAATATTTGTCACTAATATTAGTTTTTAGAGATTGTTGAATATGATTGAATAGCCTAATATGACACATTCTATCAAAACATGGATATTGCCCAAAAGCCAAAAATTGAGTTGAGATTGCTTCCAGTATCTATAATTGATTACCTTATAAAATGGGTCTAAAAACCAAGTGAGTCGGATGTTCCTTCGCTGAGAAATTCATAAATATCACTCATACCCATATTACAAATGATCATTTTGAGAAAAATAGCAATAAAAATGAACAATTGCACTAATCGTGTGACCAGATCGTCGACAAAATGTGCCTCAAAAAATGTATTTGATCATTTGTCCATGTTCAAACTTAATAATTATTTTTATCACAATAACAAAAAGAAATACCTTTTGACCCATTTATTTTTCAGTAATACGATTGCCGGTTATGTAAAAATGAAATGTGGTGACATTTCCCTGGTTTTAATGGAATGTATCACACATAGCAATGTTTCTAACTTCTTGCCCTATTCACTGGACCTCTTTTCAGGGGGTCAGAAACCGGTTGGCAGCCGGACTGCGAAGTATAGTCCAACCGCCCAGGAAGTGACCTTGGCCACAAATCTTTTGGGAGAGAGTATCGGTTTGTTGCAGGTCATTTCTAAGTCGCCGAAAGGTCAGCAATCGTAATAAAAAGCACGACCACTGGACATCCGAGTTCTTGTACTGCATTAATAGACAAGACTCTGTTGACCGATCACCCCGCCATTTTTAGTTGTCATCTAACAGCCGTTCTTACGTTGCAGTAACATTAACTTTTTGGGGTGCACGCGGTCCATTGACTATCGGCCCATTATTATCCCATACCGGACATGGCCATGTATAGAAGCTTGCATTGGGGCGTATAGATCTACGGCTGATGTAACAGCTCTAGTAGCACATTATAGTGCGGTCACCGGTAGTATTTACGTTGGTTATTGGGAGGTGTACATTGGAGCATGTATAGAAGCTTACATTGGGGTGTTTGGCGCATGTATAGAAGCTTTCATTGGGGTGTTTGGAGCATGTATAGAAGCTTGCATTGGGGCGTATAGATCTACGGCTGATGTAATAGATCTCTAGTAGCACACTATAGTGCGGTCACCTGTAGTATTTACGTTGGTTACTGGGAGGTGTACATTGGAGCATGTATAGAAGCTTTCATTGGGGTGTTTGGAGCATGTATAGAAGCTTTCATTGGGGTGTTTGGAGCATGTATAGAAGCTTGCATTTGGGGGTATAGATAGATCTACGGCTGATGTAGCAGAGCTCTAGTAGCACATTATAGTGCGGTCACCTGTAGTATTTACGTGGGTTATTGGGAGGTGTACATTGTACAATCTTATTATATTCATAAACATTAATGCATATTTGTGACCGTCCACGACGATGGGGCTGTATACATGCGATTCTAAGTGCTGTGCCTTTCTGAAATATTAAAGATCAAAGACGTTTTTGATCCACTATTGGTAGTATATAATGTCTTAAAAGTTTACAATATTTCAGTTTTCGTTTTTTTTCTTTTTTCGCACAATGTACGTATACGCTCTATGACGCTTATACGAAGGTGGGACTCTTTATGTGTTCCAGTTACAGACCGTGCAGTTATGTCCATGTGCGTACATATCAATGTACACTAATCCCCCCATACCGAATTGATTATTCTAACACTGTTTTAACACAGGGGCATATACATGCCTACTTTTTGGCCGCTCATATAAGCTTCTAGATGCTTTTTGATTATAAACGAGGGATAGGGATAGTGTTTTAGCTCAGTTTTCTAACATGTTCGGGTTCTAAGGCTTCCAAATGCCTATAAATGGCATAAGTGGTTTTGGCATGGTTGGCATAGTTTTGGCTATAACTCAAAATAACCCGTTGTGATTTTGCAGTTCTTTCTTGGTGGACGGGTCACATTTTGTGTTTCGGTGTATCTATATTCCACAATGGTGTCGATCTTTCATGTAGGGCCAAAGATTTTCTGAACACTAAAGAGACACTTTTGTGTACTTTGTACATTGAAATCACTCACTTCTTCGGACTTGTGTAACTACAAACAGTAGTTGTACTTATTTATTGCAATTTATGCACAGACAAGTTTGATAAATTTTTTTTTGTCCGACAAAAAGGATTTAATTCCTCGATCGAGAGATATCTTTGGCCCTATGTACACTGTAATCATGCTAGATTAATGGAGGTGATTATTGGCAGGATTCTATTAATCATATTTATACTTTGACTATATAGTCCTATAATCGTAGAGAGTATATATATATTTATGTGGAGGTACGGCGGTCATCCTAGATCCAGTAATAGGTGATGCACCGCAGCAGATCCGGTATAATGTTGACAAACTTCATTTGAAGATCTAGGAGAGGATCACTCCAGAAGAGATCATGAACAACTCAATTAAGGAGTAGGCTGTGGCGTAGTGGTAAGCGCTACGCTCTTGCACCACTGCGACCAGGGCTCCATTCCCGGTCGGACGTGCAAATGGGATGGCCATTTCGAAAACTAGAGGTTTTACTCCGGGCACTCAGGTTTTACTCCTATATCCCCTTGTCCATTTGTTACGTCACAGGGCCTTCTGGAAGATTAGCCAATGGCTAAGGAAGTTACCCTGACACGAAATGTTGAAATAAATAAATAAATTAGAATAATTAAGCAGTTATGAAAATAAACTATTTTCAATCCCCTCTTTCTTTGTCCACTATTTCAAGATGAGGAATGGTCACCGTAGTACCTGACCTGCTGTGGTGGTGCATCACACACATACTATATATACTCAGGGCTGTACATAGCGGCCAAATTGGTCGCATTGGCGACTAGATTATTGTAAATGCGACTAGATTATTTGTTAAGGTGCCATTGGCGCCCATTTTTTTTTAGTGTACAAACAACAGTAATTCAGTAACAAAATTTCATATGCGTCTCAGAGAAAAACGGGTCGAGATTTTGCAGTTCTGCTTTTTCTATAACTTTTTTGCTGTAAACCCTACCAACAAGCAAAGTTAGGACTTCCAGATTCAATGGACTAGACCAAGATAATACAAAAACTGGTAAAAATGTCACGCCGTAACGAAATTAAGGTTTTGAAATATTGATAGGAATATTGGTTCATGCAAGCAACCATTTTAATATGTTTTCAATATAAAACGGCATAAACTATGGAATTCACAGATTAACTGAAAATGTTATATCATAATTTAGTATTATGGAACTTACCAACAAAACCTTCCGAGCCCATCCTATCTTTCCAGGAAACATTTCCAGGCAGTCCGCCTCCGTTAAATGTGCAAATATGGAGGCATCAAATCCATTTACTATAAAATAAGAGTATGATTTGTAAGTAACAATGTACATTATTTGGACATTATAAATAAACTGGCCCCCACGTATCACCACGGACTGCTCCGTTCACCTGTTACAGCTATAACTCACAGGAGCTCTAGCCCGTGGGTTCCTAAAGTTCTTTGGACCTCCCACCCTTTACATTCAGACATGTGTCTAGTCCATTTCAGCGCAGTTGTATGAAAAATAATTGTCATCATAAGTCTAAAATTTGCAGGCAACATGGTCTCTATAATTGCCAGGTGTCATCAACGTGTTGAAGCACAACATATTTGCTTTTGTGACTCACATGTACAGTCTGTGGCCAAATGTATTGAAAGTCAGACTGTTTCAATACACAGTATTTTGCACCATCGACAATGTTGAATGCATTTAAATGTGAATTAAAACCACCAGTTTCCATTTCTTCACAAATAAAGTAAGTTGACTTATTAAATAATAAGATTTGTTGTATGGAGATAAATTGTGGATAATCCATTGAAGGCCATTCTTTCAGTAATATGGTCCCGACTGTATAGCGGTGCCCAAGAGATATCAGTTCCGATGACTGTAGCGCAACATCAACACTGGCATCTGTCTGTGAAGACCCATATTCCCTTTCAACCATCTCTTGATAGAATTCGGTCTCAGAAATGTCAATAGTATGACCGTCTTTGACCATGTCATCTTCGGATAGATAGGTATGTGATTGCAAACCATCTGCATTGACCTGCATTAGGCACATTTTATGCTGGTGCTGGGTGGATATGGACTTATGAATAGCCTTGAAGTTTCTGTACTTCTTGTCTTTACATTCACCGTGCTTGCTCTCAAAACGCATACATGAATGATTTCTTGCCGGTCCAAATTCATGTATCTGCTTCGGAATATGGCTAAGATAGTGCATCTTTGGGGTAATCGACACGTCTGGATAAAGCCGCTGGAATGATGAGTGGTGATCTGCTATGAGCACTGCTAAAGCATCCACGGTGTGGTGTGAAGCTACTGATGAAAATGTTAGAAGCGTAATTTGAATTAGCCGCAGATAATTCAGCCATCTCTCATCATTCTCTGGTACAAAGTGACCAATCATGAAAGGTAATAGTACTAGAAGATTCTTCATCGATTGGGCGGTTTGCTGCAATTTTCCATCTGATTGCACATTCTGCCAACTGATTGGTACCGGTGCATCTTTCCTCTCGTCATACGAATACTCAAAATTGATTATGATCGTGTTGAGTTGAGAAATAGTGAACAACTTAGTATTCACGCAGTGCATAATCAGCAGCTTGGTCTCCGTAGGTACAATACCTTCAAGCAGTACATGCATTGGGTCATGCAATATAGCCTTTGTTACATGGAAGTCTGGTATCTCCAGTAATTCAGACGTTCTGTTCACCCCGTACATCTTCGACCAGTAAGTCCTGGATTTACGAGTCATCTCCTTTAAGTTTTGACACCGTTCAAAATGCTCTGTTTCATCACGTTGGGTGGATGGTTTTATTGTTGAATTGGTCGAGAGATCATCATGTGTGATTTCACAAGAGCGACATGGCTTGTATGCTTGTCCTACACCTTCTTTAAATCCACCCATCAATTGTGCTGCAGGAGTGTCACCCAAAACAAAACCTAACATGCCATGGAAAAGTCTATGTGGATTACCAAATGTCTTCAACTGTACTCCATCATGTAGTTTCTGAAATGATTCAACACAATCTTTCAATATCTCATCATATCCAAACTTTTTCAAGTCTGCTGTCTTTGCCATTGCAACAAGCTGAATTGCTTCTAACTTTGTTCTAAGGTGTGGGGGTATGTTCAATAACACATAATAGATTGCAGTCAACTTGTGCATTTTGCGATGATGACCAATTGGATTTGCTATTTCAAAATCATCTGAATACAAAGCAAATACCAGCGCCTCAGGATGATCCAATAAATAGGAGTTATTACGGAAATATGTTCCATCAAATATGTCTGTCATATTGTTCACCATCCCATAATTTAAGACCGAATGTGTGAGAACATACTTTGTGACCACTGGAGACAGTATTAATGATTGCAAAGAATGAAGGACAGGTATATAATAACCACACACATCCTGCTTTCCTAAACGGTATGCAACTCCTGATTTGCAATTTCCACTCTTGTTTCTGTATATTTCGCCAAGTTTAACGCTAACTGGTTCAACTAGATGGAATTCTTCCCGCCAGCATTTTTCCAGCATGTACATCGACTGAGTTCCCTCAAAAATTGACTTTTCAGAATAGTCAAATACATCATCCATCTCATCTTCTGATAATTTGTTTAGTGCCGATATCTTAGCTTGTACTTGGTGAAGTTGCTGATTCAATAAATAGTCTGTTGACAGTTGCACTTCCTTTAATGCAGCCTGGGATAGATAGCAGTTTGCCTTTAACTTTAACATAAAGTAAGCCGAACTCAAGTTATGTACTGCCTCTTGGTCCTCTTCATCTGATAGTGGTGCTGCAGTGTATTCATCATCACGATGTCCATCCGATTCAGGAGTCTGCTCATCATGCTTATCATGCTTCCGCTTAACATGACATTTAAAACTGATGTAGTTTTTAAAGCTTGCTCCACAACCCTGTACGTTACAATGCACGGTAAAGTGAGGTGAATTTCGATGAGACCGTACTAAATGGGCAACAAGTTCTAAGAGGTTACATGTACAGAAGGGACACATTGAACAGGGATACGCCATTATAAATGTATGCTTCCACTATAATTGTATCTTCTTCAAGTCTTGGATAGACGACATCATTCAAAGGTGAGGCTTTTGTCAGTATTCTGTAAACAACAAGGAGAAATCCGAAATATTAAAATTTGAACTATTGAAAGAGAAAGAAATGTGTTGCCCAATGGCAATACCATTCGTTCGGCTGCTGATATTGTCATCTAATAGAGGTATCGGAATATTAGGCTTAAGGGTCATTCCTTGTCAAATCAACCAATTATATGAAAATTGGTACGAGTCGCCTCTTACGATTTGGGTGTAATACAATACATGCATCTATGTGTACATCATGACCACATGCAACATTTTTAATATCCATTGTGGCATGTTGAAGTTGGGTAGTACGATCACTATTAAATATGTGCGTGAATCGCGTCATTGCATATTTTGCATTTATTAATGCTTTTTAGATACACTTAATTAGTGTAACAAAGCTCATGGGTGCCAATAGTAACTTCTACCGAAATAAGCCAAATTATCTGGCATTTAAACTCTAGAGGCTATCACATCAAATCTTCGACCGACATTCCCAACTTTGTGATGCCATATATCTCAAATTTTGCATGGCTTCCTACATGCATCTCAGTATCATCTACAAACAGTACAAAAATTAGCAAAATATAACATGGTCACCAGCCATTAGATGCCATATTTGGTTTCTTTGGGCACAAGTTACATATTCAGCTTTATTACTATTTTAAAAGTGTATCTAAAAATAATTACAAAATGCAAAATATGCAATGACGCAATTCACGCTCGTATTTAGTGGTCGTACAGCACTACCCAACTTCAACGTGCCATACATGGAATTTCAAAACGATTTGGAGTTGAAGATTAAAATGTTGCATGTGTTCCTTACAAACACAGATGCATGTCATATATATGAATTACATCCAAATCTAAGAGGTGACCCGTACCACCCCTGGTTGATTTGACATGGAATGACCCTTACATTAAGTTAGATTAACAGCATTGTTCATACAGTACTTGGGGCACACTTCAAAACTTGGGGCACACTTCAAAACTTGGGGCACACTTCAAAACTTGGGGCACACTTCAAAACTTGGGGCACACTTCAAAACTTGGGGCACACTTCAAAACTTGGGGCACACTTCAAAACTTGGGGCACACTTCAAAA
>JAODAI010023128.1:0-12694 GCA_027575025.1 Scotoplanes globosa | reverse complement strand
TAAGTTTGTGCGGTAAGAACTTTTGGACTTAGAGTGTTTACGAGCAGGGCGTCACATCCATACACACATACACACACACACACACACACACATACACACGCAAACAGGACCGCATAGATTCCTAGCTAAAGCAAGGAATCAAAAATGCAATGCACGTACGATAAATTAAACAGTGAAGTCGGAATTGCATTGACAATATCACAGTGCTTAGGAGGGGTGTCCGAGACGTTAGACCTGTCGAGAAGTTGAAAAATCATTGCGAAAATATTGCAATATTTCTAACGCAACGTTCCAATGAACCCTAGGATAATATGCGTAAATTACAATACATACACACTTTACCAAAATATATTGTACTTACTACATTTTTATATTTCAAGATTCTGTGAGACTTATCACATTATTATGTACAGTATATCCAAATTGATAAAAAAGTAATACTAGATACAGTAGGCCTACCATTAATATTTATTTAGTATAGTGCCACAGATTTTCCATGGCAAAAAATATACAAATTCCGTGATCGCATATCCAAATTATGTGAATTTTGTAATGGAAATTCCCGAATTCTGTGATTTTCTGCGATTTTTTTGGGGGAGAAAAAATGTTAGACATGCAAAATGAATTTATATGCATGCAGTTTTCAATGTGCTAAGAAAATTGATTAGAAAACATTCTCTAAAAACAATAAAAATATTTTAAAAATCTGTGATTTTCGTGAAAAATATGTTTTCCACTATTCCGTGGCAAATTTCGCGATCATGAAAAATCAGTGGCCCGAATATTACATAATTAACAATAACAAGTACAGTACATAACATCTCTAATTATACAACATCAACTCCTTCATGTTCTCTGTATTTTATTAATTGAATGGTTTATCTTTGTCACAATCGGATCAATTATGAGAAAAAATCATGATAATCTATACGTACGTGCAAATGCTCAAGGCTCTGTCGTACCATGACCGAGATCCTTGTGGGGCTCACCAGTGTTTATATGAAGCTTCAAAGTAGCCTAGTGCAGTTAGGGCTAATAGTTTTATATTCTCCAATGATTTTATGACTGATTGATCAAGTGCGTTATGGCTTCATTTCAGCAACAGCGACACCAAAAGCCGAGATGATTGAAATTTGATCTGATCATTCCAACACTTACTAAACCTAATCAGAACTCACCAGTTAACGCCTCCACCTTTTATCTTCATCCAAGATATTTTTATTTTTGGCATGGCTGGTCCCCTTCAGACTGGACGTGGCCAACTCTTCCCGGGAAAAGAGGACCCTCAGCAGATTACAGACCAGCTTGGCACTCCCCTTTGCCTGCAGAGCCCTCGACATGAGTTTCGATGATACGTTAAATTTCTGCGAAGAAATCATACAAAATATATAGTGCTGTTAGGATTATCAAGACCGCCGTAATATCACTTCAAGGATTTATACTTTACATAACAATTTAGTACCTTTTAAACAACAATGTAGTTAATGTATACACCTTTGATAACAATAGGAAGCAGGCAGTTACCGGTATCACCTCACGGTACCCGATATCAACTATGTCGGGCTTGTGGTTCTCGAGATATTGTGTCTAACAAGCCATTTATGAGACTATCCACTCATAATAAATATTTATGAGATCATCAGACAAACCAAAACGCTTCTTCACTGAGCCACAAGTATAACTGTAGGCCTACCGGTCGGTACCTGATATCTCAAACCGGAGGGGACGAATGCATGTAAAAAATCTCATTTTTTAATGATAGTAAAGTGCTAGATAGTGGAGTTATGTAAAAATATGATATTGTTAAGTTTTAGCTACATCCTGTACTCAAATCCCATTGTAAAAAATAATTAAAGCTTAAATACTGAATTTCCATCAATTTCAAGATATGCAAACATTGACCGCCACAGACCACATCTATTTCACCAATAGATTTGGTGCTCAATCTTGATCAATCTTACAAAATTAGATGACTAAGGTCCATACACTACATAACTGCTTGGATAGCTGTTAAGCTGCACTTAACCCTTCAAAATTTAGCACTTCACCAGCTGAACATTACTTTGAAATGGCCCCTTCACTACAAAATGTTGCGGAGGGGACAATTATGACAATAAGTTGACCTGGACCACAGGGCTACTACATCACCGCTAAATAAAATAGATGGTATGTGGTTCATGTAGTCCGTAAGCTATAATAAAATCCACAATATCATTTCAAGAGATGGCATTGCAAAGAAATTACAGGAAAAATTATGTGAAAAACGTTGCAGTGGGGACATTTCAAACGGGTCTGTGCGACGTTTATCCTCAAATTTCTAGTAATCCCACCACTAGTCATCCCAAATCGGGTACTAATGCAAACCTATAGCCTTATACAATGTAGCCATATAGAAGTACAATTCCTATCTGCTTCAGTGAAAATACAGCAAGGTTGCAAATTTAGGCCATTTCTGTCCCCTCCGCAACAAATGTTACAACAAACATCCTCAAATTTATGTTTTTTTCTTGAAAATGTGATGCGGTATCGACTCTGAACTTCTAGAAAATAAAAATATAGATATTCTTGATTCTAAAAATAGCAAAAACATTTTGGTGAAATGTCTTTGAAAATTTGATATTTTGATAATCTTGGTTGACATTAGTGTGGAGTTACCCAGTTGTCCTTTAATTGTATAAGAACACTAACTAACAAAGAAGTCACAAAATTTAAAGGAGCATACATCATTGAAAGGAATTTCTAAAGGGAACTAAAAAAGCGGACCAGTGCTAATTTCGAACCCTGAAACATACACTTTTTTTATACATGATGATAACATCCTTTATTATCCCACACCATTTAACAATCTCTATACATGGAAACAGTCCAATTTATACAGTTATACATGTACATTTCTATGCACTTAAAAGCACTATTTATATGCATTTCCAATATGTCACGCTGTTACCGTCATGCTGTTACCAAATGGTAACAGCGTGACATAACTTTACGTAAGATTAATTACGAAACTATTAAAAAATATTTAAATTCAGCATCCACACATGGTAGACCATTATAAACCTGCTTTGCATTTCACTTTTAATCACTTTTGAACCGCATGTTTTACACCAACGCTAAAAACTGACGGTAGTATCGTTGAACTTAATTAAACATGGTCAATGACTGGTAAAAAAGTATGAAACTTCTAAAAAGTTAATATTTTTAACTAATTATGCTTGTAACTGCATATGTAAATAGTGTGGCTTATTGAATTTTAATATTAAAAATTTGACAGGATTAAATGGCCTATTTTCAAGAAAAAAAATCAAATATTGAATATTTGAATAGCCAACAAGTTCTCGAACAGCATATATGTAGTTCTCTATATATATGCTGTTCGAGAACTTGTTCGCTATACTTGTTCGCAATTCAAAATTGTTAGTGTTGAAATTATTATTATAAAGGTGACTGTAGTACAAGAAAAACTTAAGTGGGCATTGCCAAGTTTAAGTTGGAAGGACGTATGTAAGTTTATAAAAGTTTTGTGACCAATTGAGGTCAATCGAGGTGAATTGATGAGGCACAAAGGTCATGACCTTATAATTAAAGTCATGATGCCTGGTGTATGTGTATTGGACATTCCGATATTCGACATGACCAGCGAAAGGATTACGCCATTGGCAGTGTGCCAGGCAAGCAACTATCCATTAGGCCATCATCACTCTTAACGAAACTGCAGCGGAAATTAATAGTATTCAGTTGTTAGTCTGTTGGTTAGTTGCTTCTCTGCCCGTTGATTGTACGATATCGTCCCCACCTATGGTATAAATAGTAAACTCTTAATTGAGGTTGGGGGTAAGCAAGCTAGGCATGCTCCCCGTAGAAAATCCTGCTCCAATAAACCCTCACGATGGCTACATCTATTGTGGCAAGATTGAGGTGAATCCGGCCACCCCCGTTAACGGGGACCAACCCGGATCAAAACTGGATAGATGATGATGAAATATTGCGCAATCCATATTGTTAAAATTGTTGGGTTTGGCCGAATTTAAAAAAAAAAAACACTTTTGAAAAATTCAGATATTTATCTTTAATTTAATACTAAACTTGACAGCATCAATTGGACAATTTTAAAAATAAAGGGGTCGTGTCCTATTTCGCGTGGAACTGCCCCACTGCATCATAACTCTCAAACTTATTCGGTTTCCGGACTTTTTCAATGACAAGGTTATACAGTACGATCACAATTAAACGCTCTATCCATGGAACTAATGTGTCACTCTATTTTACCTTGAACACTTCAAATGCTGCTTCATCCGGTGGTGGGCTAGGCGACGACCTACATGCCTCCGGAGAGGACGGTGATTCCAATATACACCTTGGGCTCGGCCGTTTTACCACTGGACGCACAGGAGTCAGGGTCCGCGCCCTCGGCTGATGGTCTGCACTTAAGGATTTGACGCAGCCAACAAGTTGTGCAACAACACCAGGTAGCTCTGCACCAAAAATATAATAAATCACAAATTAAAATATAGCGGTATAAAATTCACTAGCACAAAATATCAATGAGGGTAAAATAGTACAAATAAATGGGTTGACGCTCGACTTTCGCCATGGTTTGTAATCATAGATTACTGGAGCAGGACCCTATATCACTAAAGTTACAAAGATTCCTATCTCCGAGTACCGCACGATGATTCTTCGGATTTCTGCAACACGTAGGCCTACCTATCTCTCCGAATATTCGGATTCTCTATATCACAAAGCAAGTTAAGAAGAACTCGTTCTTATCTTTGGCTGAAATCGTTCCTATCTCTCCGCATAACCCTCGCCCATGCGGAGAGATAGGGACGATTTGAGCCAAAGATAAGAACAAGTTCTTCTTAACTTGCTTTGTGATAAAGAGAATCCAAATATTCGGAGAGATAGGTAGGCCTACGTGTTGCAGAAATCCGAAGAATCATCGTGCGGTACTCAGAGATAGGAATCTTTGTAACTTTAGTGATATAGAGCCCTGATCTCGATGGTACTTTGCGGATTTGCTTGAACGTGTTCCCAAATAGCGCCATGGTGATGGAGAGCTGTCAAATTAAATTGGCTTGCTCAAGAATACATGCCAAGAAAACAGGGATCAAACTGGGGACCAGAGTTACAGGTCTGAGCTGCTATTCTGACAATCCTGTAAAGTAGTATGAACAGTATTTAGGTGGGCAGTGAAAAATGTAATTCTTCCACTACACTTTAATCTAGACTGAAATGTTATGGAGAATCTGAATCTGGAAAGAGAAATGCAAAAAATACAACTGTTTTCATGACGGAATTTGACTGTACATATACAGTGTATGTGACACGCCATGACAATTCAGTTATTAAGTCGACCATGGACAAAACTGTGATTTTAATGGAATATGCACGAGGAGTTCGTTAGCTTCATTTTTATCCATGTACCAAAATCATAAAATTGTGATATTTCAAAGATTCTCAAAATTGTAAATGGAAATATCTATTTTTAGGCAAAAGTAAATGGCAATGGACCAAAATCACGTGTTAAAATGTATTGTTGAAAGTTACATTCATTAATGTTCTCCAATGGTATTAAGTTTCTAAATAATGATTACGATGATGTGGTTATGAATGTTGTACTTAAATAACAATAATAATACAAATTTAAGCTTTTTGTAATTAATGTACTTTTTCAAGACGCATGGCCATAACAAAGTGTACTACTATGAAATTAATATTGATCAAAATTTAAGCTTTTTCAAATTAATGTACCCAGAGTTATGCACATTAATGTTATATTTTGAACAGCGCCATCACGTTTATGATTTTTCGACCAAAATTACAATTTACCCTATTGTCGCCTATTTTCCCCAAAAATTGATATTGAAAATTAAACCACTGGGAACTAAACACGTTGAAAATTGACAAACATGAAAAATGATATTTGGGCAAAAAATTATCTAAATTTGATGAAATATGCCTTTATCTCGAAATGAAGAATGCCGACTTAATACCCGTTTTGTCGTGGCGTGTCACATATGTCTATGAAGTGAATTGTGATTGTGCAATGAGGCAGGCTCACTGTAAGACTTGTATTTTATTACAGTAAAATCCTCATTTTTCCTTGAATGAAGAACGATCCATGTAACTTGTCTGTGGTTGTTTAATATTATTCTGCATCCGTCGTATGTCAGTTTAAACAATCCTCTGGCCTTGTCGTTTAATACTTTTTACACACTTTTGGCCACAAAACTCTGGTCAAACCTCGAACACTGTCCTACAGGGTGGTGATTTTTTACGACAGGTACCCTGCGTTTTTTTGTTACCCCGCCTGACTAATGTGACTATAATTATGTATTTGCTGACAAATTTATAGTATTGGGCGATGGGTCACAATTGAATTTGAACAAGTACACATTTCAACCACTGATCTTACTCAATGATCTACAAACTAGTACATTTTTACATACAAGTATGCCTACTATTCAGATGGGGTGGATACTATGTTTTTGACACGTTCCCCAAAACTTACTGGTTTGGGTATCCACGAGTATACTTACCGTTAACGAATCATCTGCATAGGGCTTGGCCGGGCCAAGGTCATCCTGACGCCGATAGGAGAGTCTGTGGTTTGTCCTCGAGTATATATACTTGGGGAATAGAAGGAGAATGGCAACTAAGATGATTCGTAAAACGGTAAGTATGTCTATGAAGTGAATTATATCGTCAACATCCACTGAATAGTGGGCTACATACATTACAATGTATAAAATAATTACGTTTGGAGAGGGCTCGATTGGCGATTTCCAAGTCCTCAATCTTCTTATTGGCCTTGTCCAGGCGCTTCTGTAGGGCGGTTACCTCTGAATCGCTGTCCCTACAGGTCTGACTCGCTGTCTCCAGCTCCTCGATCCTCTCGTTGGCCTTGGTCAGTTCGTCTTGTAGAGTAGACCTGGTGGTATCAACGACGCTGATGTGGTCCACGTTTATAACTGAAGGTGTTCCCTGATCCAGCATCAGTTGCTGGATTATCTCAAATCCAGCTGTGGTGGAAGCCATATTTTTCTTCTGTGCATCAGATTTCTGCAACAACAAAAAAGATCTTGTAAATTAAGTAACTGAAGATTGGCTAGGCCTAACGTTCGGTTATGTTTCTCGCAACGGTTGATTATAAATTCCGTAAAATCATGTTGAAATAATACTCATCCTTTTTCAAGAAACAGACTGGGCCACATCATGTTTCATGTTTATGTTCGTTTACAATTGATCGATGACACTGACACAATTATTCCAGCTGTAATTATTTAATGAGTAAACTTCTTATTAATAACGACATCTTTTCTTTAGGAGTGTACATGAAATCTCACCATAGAATTTGATCCTGAAGGGAGAATGCTTTACATTCATTGTTTATAGAGCGCCACAATAGCATACAGTAGCACATAATTTTTTTTAGGGGGTAAAAGCCAAGAGTCTCGGGACTCTCAGTAATAAATTTCAAGAGTCCCATCTCAATTTTCAAGAATCCCAGTGATTTTTCAAGAGCCTCAGTTCAATTTGTTGGCGATTCACAGTTCTCCTTTAAAAAAATCTTTAATTTGTTGTTTCTTTAGTTTCAATAGTTAACAGTTTTTTCCTTTGATTTGTCATTTACAGGTACATTTTAAGGGAAAAAATTATAAAGAGGGTAAAAATAAAATAATCAAGGGTCCCTGGGACTCCTGGGTTTCAGTCCCACGCATCCCACGGTGATCCCGTGCGTCCGGGACCCCGGGTTAAAATAAACCCTGGCATATATTATTACAATCGGTACTACGGTAGCCGCATTACAAACTGTTACCACAAAGTGTATGCAATGGCGAATCCGAGTTCACTTTCAAATGTGATGATAGCAAGCTTTGTTATGACAGTCGATATATCAGTGTCCGAAATAGACGAGAGCGATACCGCTCCCGTAATGCCCAAAAGAGCTACCGTAAAAAATTACGGAGCGTTTTTTTCTATAGTAATATTACAGTATACTTTTTAAGACAGCACCCATGACTGTAAATGGAGAAAGGAATCACCAACCAATCTCGTCTAGGGACGGCACACTACTCAAGAAGGTAGAGGATTTCAAATACCTGGAATCCTTTGTAGCGGACAGCAAGAAGGATTTTAATTCCCGCAAAGGTCAAGCATGGGACGCTTGCAATAAACTACTACAGAGTTATTTTTAGGGGGTAAAAGCCAAGAGTCCCGGTTATATTTAGGGGGTAAAAGCCAAGAGTCCCGGGACTCTCAGTAATAAATTCCATGGCCTCCGTGCCCCTCACTTTGGCCTTGATGCCCTTCAAAATATTCTACAGAGAAGGCCAAATTTACCATTGGCCGTCTACAGTATATATGTCATGAGGACTCTTGAATATGGGGCTCTTGAAATTTATTAGTGAGAGTCCCGGGAATCTTGGCTTTTACCCCCTAAAAATAACTCTGTGCACACCTGTATATGAAGCATGGTAATGAGTCTAGTGACATACCTTCTTCGGTGCTGATACCTCAGATGCCTTGTCCTCCATCTCAAAGTCGCTGTCAAACTTCCTCTTCACCATCCGGTGCCCTCTCCCCTTGGGCGAATCTGTCGAAGGTTCGGTGGACTTTTGAAGAGAATTGAAGGCCAGGCTCATGTCGTCAAAATCTAGTCAGTGGATGATACAAATGAATGACACTGTAGCCCTACTGTAAATTATGTAGAATAAAACCAATTACAGCCAGACTTATGAAATTATAATTAATGCCTGAATGCTATTATTTTCCCGATTATAATTGCACTAAAAATCAAACTTGAAGGAAGAAGAACAGAGCTCTATACATGTAGCCAAAGATAAAGTATTATTCAGATAAATAAAGGTTGTTTTAATGTACGGTATTGTTTATTACATTTTACCGAGATAAGAAGTCCTGCAAAGTTTGAGTAAACAGCGGCTGACTTGTCTAAAGCTTATAACTTTGGAACTCTGTTGTGTTCGCGGTGATCTTATTCAGGTATTTAAAATCGTTCATGGTTTTGATAAGTTGAGATTTGATGATTTCTTTAAGATGTCAGATTATTCTAGGAACAGAGGTCATAGTCTTAAACTGTGTAAGGAGTATTGCAGGTTAGATGTTAGGAAGTTTTTCTTCTCGCAGAGAGTGGTTGATGAATGGAATAGTTTTCCTGATTCGTTAGTTTGTGCGAATAATGTCAATGCCTTTAAGAATGGTCTTGATAGATATTTTTCTGACTGTGGACGGATTTAGGATGTCCACTGGGTTTCGTTGGCACAGGATCATATTATGAGGACATGTCCTTACTGATCCTTAATTGTATCTTTTATCCAAGTATCTTATCGTTTAATGTAATATTAGTTAATCGTTTGTTTTATATTATATTATACTGTATGTTCCGGGGACCACACATAAGCTATTCTTAGCTTCTTTGGTATCCCCCCAACCTGTAATCTGATTTATTTATTATGTTATGCATTATTATATATTGAAGCTAAAAGCTTATATTCATATAACATATAATATGTATTATACAGTGATATAATATTGGTTGAAATAAAGTTTATGAAATGAAAAAATGAAAATTTATAATGCAGATATGCCTAGCTACATTATAATTCTAAATATGAACCTTCTATTATAGGAAAATAGTGAGCGTGCTACTATTGTGTAGGGGGAAACCCGCGTACGTTTATATGGTACTTATAAAATACACATGCACGGCATATGTATGTACGCACCACGCGTGGTTATATAATGTGCGTAATGTGTACGTGTACGTGATTGTTCGACTCATTTTGGCTTTATTCTGGCACCAAATTGCTTAGTCATCATGTATCAAATCATGTTCTTTGTCCATAATTTAAGAAATATATGGAAATTCAAAAATATAAACCCATAATGTCACTCTTGGGATCAATAGCTACACGCCGATATATTTTTTTTTGTGAATCAAGGAGCCGTATTAAAAAAGCATTTGATGGACAAACATCCAAACAGACATCCCACGTTTAGTTTTTTATAATATTAAGATATATGATTATGTCTTTATTCTTCTTTAAACTCTATAATCTTAGATTCTGGTGGCATGGGTTGGTTCGTTGGAAGGGTCCACTGACGAGTTCACCCTTACAGTGACTGGCCAGCCTTCTGTGTCATCGGCGGATGCAGGCGACAAAACATTAGCTGATGCTGGCATCACCTCATCATGCATCGTTAATGTAGCGTGGGTAAGAAAATTACAGTTTGTGATTTAATCAACATAATATAGTACTTGGAATGACCAATTGACTCAAAGTTTCTCTATGTGAAACCAGCACACCAGTTACTATTTTTAGAATGACTCTATTAATCAAGGTCAAAGTTCTAAGGACACAATTTACTATAGTATGACTATGCAGTTCTGGCATAAAACCAGAAATAATCCGAGCATATAAAATGTCATTTAAAGCAAAAAAATAATATTTTTTTTTTTTAATTGGAGCTCATTAATGTCACACAAGGTCAAAAATCTTAATTAATCTGTTCAAATGTTTTAAAAGGGTTTTACTTGTACTGTTCATCATACGCGAAACATTTGTTCGGGCGACATATTTTTTAAAAGATTTTACAATGACCTTGGGATTCGAACAAAAACCTCAATTGCGGCGACCATCTCAGATGTTTGTAAAGTTCTCCAGTTATTATGTTTTGTTATAAGGTCACATTTCCGCAATATTGCAGAGTCATAGTTGGAAGATCCATTCTGAAGAGTATATTACCTGAGTAACATGTTTTTAGGACTAAATTGTAAATCTTACATCCTGTTCTTTCACTTGATTATATAATCTCCGTTTTCAACTTTTTCAACATGTTCAGGGTTTTGTTGTGTTTGGTCACATATATCTTTTTAATGTTACTTCATGTAAAATTGTATAAAAAAATTATATTATTTGTATTGTAGATTGAGTCTGATGTGCCAATGGCTGCCATTGGACCCCTACCCGGTACCTCAAACCAATCCAGAGATTCGGGTACACCTGTGGTACAATTCAACTTCAATGTACACAGTACGGTGAGTTTTATTTTCTAGTAGCCTAAGTAATTGATATGGGATCGATACTTGTGATCCAGTTTGTGCTCAATGTATCAGTATATTGAAGATTATGTTATGAATATTATTAACATTAAAATCCTTTCTAATGCTATATATATTTATTACTACATTCATATTTATCAATATTATAGTATTTGTATCATTGTAGTTAACAAATACGGAACAGGGGGACAATATGACACATTTAATTTGTAATATTTGTAAACATGATAATAATTAACCACTCTTTAATGGTTAATTTGAATATCATGATTGATCCAATTGTCTCTTATTCATGCCTGTACATGCTTATGTGTATCATAATATTGTATTGTTCATTTTTGATCAATTACACTGTCTTTTGTGTCATATAATTTAAACAAAATATAATGCAAACTTACTTTTAATGTAGCCCACATGTTTAATGTATATACCAACCAATATTTACAATTTGTGTTTCTTACACAAGTCTTAACATGGAACCTATTCAGAGAGCTTAGTGTCTGAGGGAGTTTCCAAATCAGACACATTGGTGAAACGCACACCATACCAATCAGGGACATGCTTCCAAATGGGGACGTCCTCGGTTGGTTTTTATTATTGATTTGTATACTATTTAAGCCCAAATAGCATTAATTGTCTGTTTCCCGGTTTATGTGGGGTTATGTCCCCGTTTACACAGTGAAAACCTTTGAACCAACCGTGAACGTGAAATTGTCCTTGTTTGGTCAGCTTGTTTACATATTATGTTCGCCTTCCAGTTGATTAGAAACGAACACACACAATTGCATGGTATGTCTCTGTTTGCATTGGATTGAATTAGTGTTAAATATCCCCACGTGTGACCTCCTACATGTAACACATGCTTATGGGGGCTCCCAAATGGAATATTATTAATCAGTGTTTTCCAGATCCTCACATACTTGTGTTTGTTCCGGTACTAATATTTGGATACATGCATGCCCATATATTTTTTACGGGCTAATGCAATTTTCTTTTAGTGAAGAAAAACATTAAACTAAGATACTGTAGGCCTATAAATTAAACTTATAGTTACACTAATTTATTTTGTTGAGTAGTAGCCTATAATTATTATATTTTCAGCCTCCTGTGTTTCTGCTTTTAGCTAGTACCTATTCCATATCTTCTTTTTTGTTGTATTTTGCCTTAAGTGCCAATCACGCTAGTACATTTCCATTGTATACAGGCCAACGACAGTGGGGATGACTTCGCCGATATCATGACACCACCACGCGGGAGACATGTTTCAGTCCAGGCCAGCAGTGACGCATCATCTCACATACAAGTTAGTGCTTATTGTGTTTTATAGATTCGTTGAAGTAGGGTGAGGCGCTGTGTAATGTTGTGTAACGTTGTGAATTAACCCTAACCTTAAACCCTAACCCAAGTACAGTCGCAGCAGACACATATTGAAGTTGTAACTGAGGGACCAGCTGCCTTTCCCGTCTTCATTGCCCCAATTGCCTTCAAAACTTCTTCCCGACTGACCCTTTCAACTGGCCCTGCCACCAGCGCTGCATCCGTCATCTGATCCCACTCATTCTCCTCATTCATAACTCTCTCCATGTGATCTTTCCAGACTCTTCCTCT
>JAODAI010023017.1:0-12695 GCA_027575025.1 Scotoplanes globosa | reverse complement strand
TATCAATACGTCATTGTTGATATCACTAAATCATTCTTGATATCTCTGATCCATTGTTGATATCACGAATTCATTGTTGGTATCACTAATTCATTATTGATATTACTAATCCATTGGTGACATCAGTATTTCATTGTTTATATTACCAAGTCATTGTTGATATCACCAATTCATTGTGAATATATGCGTCATTGACAATATCACTAATTCATTATTGATATCACTAAGCCATCCATTGTTGGTATATCTGATCTATTGGTTATATCACTAATTAATTGTTGATATTACTAAGCCATTGTTGAAATCACTATTTCACTGTTGATATCAACAATTAATTGTTGATATTACTAAGCCATTGTTGAAAATCACTATTTCACTGTTGATATCAACAATTAATTGTTGGTATTACTAAGCCATTGTTGAAATCACTAATTCACTGTCGATACCAACAATTAATTGTTGTATTACTAATACATTATTGACATCACTAATTCGTTGTTCGTATCACTGCGTCGTTGTTGATGTTACTAATACATTGTTGACATCACTAATTCGTTGTTGGTATCACTGCGTCGTTGTTGATGTTACTAATACATTGTTGACATCACTAATTCGTTGTTGGTATCACTACGTCGTTGTTGTTGTTACTAATTCATTGTTGAAATCACTAATGCATTGTTCATATTGCTGATGTTATTAATTTATTCCTGAAATAACTCATTAATTGTCGGTGTCAATAATTCATTGTTTATGTCACTACGTCATTGTTTATCTCACTAATTCATTGTTGACATGCACCACTGCGTCATTGTTATTAACAATTAACTGCTGGTATCACCAATTCATTGTGTATATCACTAAGTCATTGACGATATATCTAATTCTTTGTTGATATATATAATTACTTGTTGCTATCATTCCATGGGCGATATCAGTAATTTAAATATCAACATTTCGAGTTTTGTCTCATCTCGTTTATATGATACAACGCACATGAATGGTGTATATTACCAAAATATAACACAATGGGCCTATATAGTAAAATATTAATAATAATTAATTGTACGCAAAGAGTTTAAGAAAAAACAAAGACACAAATGATATACTATTTCTTACCAGCAGAAATATATTATGCTAATTATATAGTTTGTTCTCAATCAACGAATATGTTTCGATGTAAAATTGTTCACAACATAGTACGTATGTTATTAGAGAATATATAGCTTTAAATGGTACAATAATAACATAAAGTTATAAAAATCTTCATTTATGAAATAATTATGCATTAACGGATTACATAGAGTGAAATAAAATTGTCGCTGAATTAAAATGAAAGCGAAATGCACAAAAAATGACAAATTGGTGCTATATTTAACAACGTAATTATACCACGACGGCTATTGGCCCATATGCATACAAAATTGACCAATACGAACGGTATAATAGGTATGTATACAGTTATATATATGGCACTATCCTACAGTATGGATTCAAAATTATCAGGAATGCAAGGCACGTGTGACATCCCCTAAAACGATGTGCCCTATTATTAATTATAAGGTGCGGTTCTATCAGCATTATATCAGTATATATTATATATATATATATATATATATCTCAGTATATATATATATCAGTAGTATATCAGTATATATATATATACATACACACTAGGCCTATATATAAATAATACGAATATCACACTTCTGGGTCAGGCGCGCTTCGGTTGCAGCCACTGGATCAGCGCTTTGACTCGAGGCATTGCATAAAGCGCTATATAAGTGACGTACATTATTATTAGTATTATTATTAAATATATATTTCGTTAAGTGTAACGTAGTACATTCACCTTATATGCATATGTATACATATTGTATAATAATATAGGTATGTATTACTATTAGGTCGAACCTCTGATCTTGCGACGAAAAATACAAAGCTCTATATCCAATAAGCTATGTGTGTATATATACCAAAAGTAGTGTGGTCAGACACGTATTTCCTATTTTTTTAATAGTATATGCTTCAGAATAAAGTTCAAACTTGAGGTAAGCTTGTAAAACAGCGGACACATACACATACAGTGTCTAAATGAACATTAAGTGTATCATATCACTGTAATTTAAAAACAGTATATGCCATTGTCTAAATGAGCGCTAATCTTATTATACATGCATGCACTGTAATTTCAACTATACCGAAACAATGCATTTCTGTCAGTAATAGTATTAGGCATTCAAAAGCCTAAAAAATGAACATGTTAAAACACAGAAGCATAAATTCATAACCCTAATCCTTGTCATTATTAATATATTCGGCATGGGGTGGTAATTTTAAAATGGCAGGCCATATACAATGTGAACGTAAATTATATACTCTACCGTATATCAGATATGTACTTTATTAACATATACCGTATAATACATTATTAACATATCGTATATCAGATATGAGTATAAGATATATATTATATTAACTAATAAATTCATGTTTATATTTTACTGTTTTAAGTCTAATTAATTGGCGGACCGCGGTTTATCGAGTCGTGTTTAAAATTAATAAAAAATAAATATAGCTGTCGTGGAAAGGATTTTTTAAAGTCGCTGCATTTTCAATGCTTTGTAAACAAGTCGGAGTCTGCTAAATGCTTTATTGAAGTCGTTGTGAATTAACCAAATACGTTAACTAAGGTATACATCGCAATCACTCCCGTAATTTGTCGAATTTTAGGAAATGTTTACAGTCTAGAAAGGGGCAAACTATGTACACATATCACTACATAATATAGCATAGGCCTATTTATAAAATTACTATAAGAAAATAAATAATTTGTTTCTATTATTTAATAGAGCTACATCGTTAAACAGGTACACTGGCACCTACATGGCCACTAAGCCAAAATAAATAATTGTCCGAGAGGCGTGCTCTCAAATTAATCAGTTGCATTTAATTAGGTTTTTAGGTGAAATTGGATGTTGATCATATTTAATAAATATGGAACAAATGTGGTCAGCTGATATAAAGTTTGATTGTAAATTTATATAAAAACAGAATAATAATGACCTAAATGGCCTTCCTTATGAAACGATACAAGATTGATCACCAGTGACTACAATAGTGTAATTTTAATGGTTCGTGGGCTGATATCAGACGCTTTATAGTATGCTCCAACTCGTGTGTGCTGAACACCAAGCGAGGAGGTAGCACATGCATCCCATTATAACCACGCCCTCATGGGCCCGAATCGAATCGAGGGTAATTTGCATATCAACAATGGGCATTTTATGTCAAAGGGGTGACGCCCACCGGGCCACGACCCTTGTCGAAAACCCCAGTTATGTTGCATTATTCTGCATTTAGAGGTCGGATTATGAATGAACGATGTCAATTATGTAAGATGGGTGACAATTTTGAGAAATTCCTGACCCTAAACCATGTTTTCTCGTCAATTTCCGTTTTCTATTTTTTTTCAAGATGCAAATTACCCTTGATTCGAGTAATAAAATTTCGAGGTCCGCACAATGTGGCGTGACACAACTGTAAGGCCCTAAGCCTTAATTTTGAGACTGGAATGTGGACGCCTTACCGATTTACCCAACCAGTATACTAATGTTATCATAATATTACGGATCATGTAGACGCACTTAACTTGTTTGAAAGAAACTATTCTTAAGACGTCACGTGGCAAGAATTATAAAGTTTGGGCTATTTACAATTGATGTCCTCAAAATGTACAACATAAATACGTTAAAATATGGTAGTATATCATATTGATAAGAAATATTAATAATCAGTATAAACCAATGCAAAATAACACGAATAATTGACTAGGCCATATATGTACCAATGACCAAACTAGCTGGGACATACTCGTGATACAGATCATGATGTCAATTGGTGATATACACACATGCAGACAAATATGTTACTATGCAGGTCACGGCCTATTTCTATAGTTGAATATGATATTTCCTATACATTTTGCACTAAACTAAGCTTCAATATAAAAGTGATAATAAATGGATTACAATATATAAAATGTAAGTTAGAACATAATTTACAGATAGGGCCCTATAATGAGCCCTAATATATACACATATAATTATGAAGACACACATGTGTGGTGTGTATACGTCATTCGAGTACAACATATACAATATACATACTATTTCAGTGGTCATTGGTGAATATTTAATGAGTTGCAAGCTTGTGATGAGTATGAATACATTAATGAGTTGTGTTCATAAAATACGCACACGCCGGCTATACATGCCAACCAATGACACGTATACAACGAGCTGCCTGTGACGTCATACAACACTGTACATTAATAACCAATGGCATACTCTATATAAACCATCATCTAGTTTAGTTTATTTCAGTCTCTAACGACCCCTTCCATTATGAGAGATAATAAAACATTACATATACGATAAAGATTATCACTATATTAAAAAGCACCAGCCATGATAACGCGGTACAACAGAACCAGTCTGACCACCCTGCTAATATATAATATATAAACAAAGACACAATAATCAGACAAATGCACTCACATTATATAGACATCAACAATTATAAATATCCTTACATGTTCGTTATGGAAACATAAAGGTCTAAATAGGTCTATATCAAAAAATATGCATTTGTATATAGTATGTTAATATGCATCTTTATGTAACATGGGCCTAAGCTTGGCATATAGTATACACATAGGGCCAATATAACTACCATGATATGGTACTATATATGTATAATTATGTCTTATTGAATAATATTGATTATTTAATTTCTGTATTTTTTTAATGGTATCGTATAAAATCATTATTCTAATTATCAAGTATGTATGCCAACATGTATGCATTTACCGAGTATACAACTAGTGCATTAATCACAATTATATCATTATAGGCCCATCCTGCCCATGGTATACCACAAAATTACAATTCTACAGATCATTCGCAAACTATTCAACATGTTGTCTTGATGTGACCAATATTTGAGCCACCACAACACTTGTCAACCCATGACACTCTCACCCCCTCTCCTTTCGCTCGGTGGTGCCGACAGCGAAGCCCCGCCCAGCGGCTCCCGGAAATGAAATTCCAGGAAATGTGGAACACCGCGTCGCGTACCCCGTATGGGGAACAAAATAGGCCGGGCCCGTATACTATGTTGCAGATACAAGTACATATATAATATATACGTTCATGCAGATAGTATATAACAAAACTGATTTTCGAAACAGAAATGCGTAAATTACACTCGCCTGGTTTACAGGTTTGTATTCAGGCGCAGGACTAAGGTGTCGCCACGGACATCGGCGGTGACATGGTGGCGACAGGTAAGTTGGAGGGTGGCATACCGGGTGACAGTTGCTGCTGCGGCACACCGGGGGATACCTGCAATGGACTCACCGAGCTGATTGGCTGACTTCGGTCACGTGTCGACTGCTGCTGGTAACTACAAGATACGGTTTTCATCAGCTCGGCCTCCTTCTTTATTTTCTGTCTCAGGTGAATCTTGGAGTGGCGCTTCCGCTCGTCACTGCGGGCAAACTTACGGCCGCACGTCTCGCACTGGAACGGTTTCTCACCGGTGTGGGTGCGGATGTGGGTCGTCAGGTGGTCGCTGCGGCTGAAGTTGCGCAGACAGATGCGACACTGGAACGGCTTGTGCCCGGTGTGGATGCGAATGTGTCTCGTCAGCTCGTCGCTTCGGGAGAATCGTCGATCGCATGTTTCAGCGGGGCAGGCATAGGGTCTCTCGTGGGGCGGGGTCTTCCCGGTGCGGGTGTACTTCCTCGGTTTGGAGGGCGCTTTGCCAACAACCGGCGAGGCTTGGTAGGGTTGCTGCATCATGTCCGGGGCAGCGCTCATCTGCATCATCAGAATGGCCGTCTCACTGGCATTGGAGCCCGTCTTCGAGACCACCGTCTCCGGTTGGATGGCTTGGGGGAGCTGTTGCATCGCAGCACAAGTTGTGGGTACTTGGTGGGTAATTTTCATGTACTCTGCCTGCATCACGGGTCGACTAAAGGTAGCACAGTTCATGTCATTGGAATTGTTGGGCCAACTGTACCTCATGTTCATGACTTCTACGTTCAACTGGGGGTGGCCATACTGGGTGGTGCAGGCCACGCTCTCTGTGCAACTTGGACTCACGGACTGGGGCTGGAGTGACATGGTATTGGACACAGCCTCGTAGCTGGCTGGAGAAGAAACGTTGGGCACCGTCGTGGACTGGGTGTAACAACACGAAAATGGGGGAAGCTGTTGGGGTGTTAAGTCTGCCGTGGATATGGTCAAGGGTTCATAGCACGAGGTGGTCGGGGTGTACGACTCTCCCGAAGGCACCGGACTTCCGTCGATAATTTCACTGGGCTGGTTACACGACGTATCATTTATTAAGCTGTTGGAGCTGGTGATAATTCCACCGATGGTGTCGTTGATGGATGTGATTGGTTGATCGGTGACGGGCGTCGAAGATCCAGACCACCAACTCGGATTTGGTGAGTAGCCGCTGTCCGAGCTGGCACTGGGTACGGGTGATACGCTATGTGCAGCGGCTGGTGACAAGGCTGGTGGGGACATCTGTATAGCGGCTGAAGGGGACAAGGCTGATGGCGACATGGCCTGGGCTGGACCACTAGAGTAGCAGATGGGAAGAGATTCCAATCTAGTGTTCATATTTTGATCGTGCTCGATGTAGCCGCTTTCCGCAACCTGTGGCTTGTATTCGAAGTCGTCCAAAGCTCCTAAGGAAAGTGAAGATATAAGAATTATAATAATTATAAGAAATATCAAAGAAGGAAATAGGCATTATTGTAGGGATAAGCCTATACTGTACAACCAATTATGAATTCAATAAAATGATTTTTAATGGTATTTGTTTAAACGGGAAATTTGACATGATAGATGACATCAGATGACATGATAGTTCCCAAAATATCCATGGAATGAAAACAGCATCGGAAATCGAACAACTAAAGTTTCAACTTAAAAGCGACTTGGGCGGAGACATATCTGAAGAAATTGGATTGAGGGTAACATCATCGCTTTCTTACCCACTCAACTGCATAAATGTGTATTTGTTTATAATATATTTAAAAATAGTTCTCTATTTTGTCAAATAATTTATTGCCACTCGCTGTGAACTATTCAAGGCTTGAATGAGCATTTATTATTTTTCGAAAAATTACTATGAGTAAATAAACACATGTTTTGATGGTCTTAATAAATACTAAATTATACAAACCCTTGAATACACAAACACTTGATTATGCAGTGCATGGAGTGATTGTGCTATCATGCTCAAGCATACTTTTCATGTCATTTTTTGTATTTGTCTCCCACTTAAATAAAGTCGGCATCACACCAAGTTTAAAAGTTCATATTTTGAAAAGCCTTTAAAGGGTATTTGAGTACATGTTGTATTCATTTGCTGATAGTATATGCACCATATTTATTGGAATGTACAGTTAAATTTCCGTTTAAAATATTATATTTCCAGTACAATTCCATGATGTTACTTTAAAAATATTGGACTATCCATTGTGATATACTTGACTATAGACAACTGGAAAACGGTTATGTTTGGTAGACATGCATTATGTCGTTTACGAATTAAATTAACAATTATATATTGTTTTCCCATCCAAATTTCAATAATGTTCTTCAACATCACATGCCTACAAATTCACAGTATTAATTATTTCGTGGTATGAAACAAATTAACATTCGTTGTGTAAGATTAAATTATTAGTATAAAGAAAATTAATATAGGTGCAGGTAATACATGACCTATGTAGTACACGTAGGTGCGTTTTTTCGTCTGTCGAAGAATAATAGGAGATATCACAACATATGTCCAAGACTATAAATTTAAAAAGTTGTATATTACGGACACATGAAATACATGCAATAATATTTAAAAAAGAAAAAAGGTTGCAGATCAAAAATCCGAAGTATATTGTTAAAATGTGTTCCATTTCAATATAAAAACTCTATAAATGATAAATAGTCGCAAAGTGACGCGAACACTTTGCAATACACCTGAATATATCACGTATATCACCATTTGATGGATACATTAGATAATTGCATGATAAAGTAACGGTATTAATACAGTATATACACAAAATTATTTAAATTTCCCACGCCATAAATATAAATGATTGCACACAGTCCCGTAATCCGCTGCACACATAATGTTATCTATAGTGTACGCTATATCTCACTCATCATGTATCGCTGCTGAAACACCAAATTGAATCAGCTGTTTTGACTCGGATATCACTCGCAGTGAAGTCAAACATGTTGTTCAATAATCCCACGTTTCATAGCTGGTCGGGGCAGAGACGGGAGGAGATAACTGGCAGGACTGCAGGAGGAGATAACCGGTTTTTACCGTATTATTAAAAATATATCGTTGATATCAGTGTACTGCTTTATTAGCACCGTTGTTATATTTGCAACTTCAGTATATTAGCTGAATACTGCAGGCAATCTAGGCTACTCGTCAATCCAGTTTAGCGTATTTTTGCACTAAATATACAAGAGCCAATGCTATCTTAATTTAAGGAGTCATGGGTATAACGCTCCATCATATACGTATATATCATTCCATCTGATATCACATAGGCCTAGGCCCACAGTGCTTATTGTATCAGAAACTCTTCTAATAAGCCCCGGTAATAATCTATTTAATAACTGATTCCAACACCCATACCCAGGCTGTATCATGATTGCAAACTATTCATGTGATATGATCTGAAAAAGCAAACATTAAGAAACTTGTACAAATTTGTTTTCAGTACTAACTTAAATCAGCTGAACTATAAGTAACTGTTAACAGGTCTACTAAGGCATGACCATATATAGTTTCTGATATAAAAAGCGTATTTGAAGCCTTTCATGCATACAACATTAAATAATGAGAGCCTATTGTATTACTTAAAAGCAAGTATGAGTTGAATACATACTGCATGGACATATTGGTGGAGGCATTGGCCCGTGTATTATTACTAACATGCATGTACCGAGTACTGCACTAATTATTATAAGGACTAGAACCAACAATGCATGTACTGGAATATTAATGAAACATAGGTAATATTAAACTGCACCGAATTGAATCGCTTGTAAAACTAAAACTTAGCAATGTACAATAACACACAGAAAATTGTAGGTATAATATATTATAGAGTGGACTTTGTAGGAAATTAACATAAAACAAGTGTGACCTAATAATTACGAGGTAATCAATTGGTGTGCATGGGTCAAAATATTAATATGGTTATGGGCCCGAGTAACAAAAATACTATTGAAAGCCTAATATTAGAATGCTAGACATATAAATGTAGTATAGGCCTACTGTACAATAGTCCCAAATCCAAATAATTAAAATAGGGCCTACTATTTTAAAACTGTATAACAAATTAGTAAATAAACCATTGAGAGCCAAATTATAACCGTACCTGTCAATGAGGCGAGAACACTTCCACCGTTGAACACATCCGAATTATTAGTAGCAGCGGCCATGGACGTAATCATGTGTAATTCCTCGCTGGTAAAGGGTAAATTCTTGTTAATCCCGGCAACACTATTATTAGATCCAATTATTTGATTATAGTCCAATTGACCCAATGCAACCTGGGTCAGTGTATCCAGACCGATCCGCATCTCGACAGATGTCATGTGATGTTCCGAAGGCATATAAAAATCAGCTCAACACGGGCTAAATCACAATTTTCCGAAGGCGTATACACAAATTATAACGGGATAACTTTCCAGGATTACTTGGGCTAGACTTTGACCGTAAAGGTCAGACGTATTAATTATATGTTATGTTACTATCAATTGTTGCGATGTATTATTATTACTACTAAACATTCACAACTACTACACATGTATGATCTTTCCTCGACAAGATTCAAATATATAATACCCACTCCTTCCACTGGCAGTCTGTTATAAAGCATACGGTTCATTCATGGATACAATCCACCTTATACGGCTCGTGCTGTTGCTGTGACGTTAACAGTCTTTGTGACGTCAATTGACGTCAATGGATAAGGCGTGTATTTAAGTCTGTAGCTAATAGCAACTATTTGAAAATACGGACGAGCCCATTATAACAAGAGGTGATAAATAATGTATATGTGGCTTATATTCTGTTCTGAAGACGATTTCGGAATATTATGTTATCATAATTCACTCAACTATATAATATAACAGCGATTTACGTTGCATTGAATCACTATGATATATATATAAGACATATTTCAGGCCTAGCATAATTATGTAGTGGCTGATTATCCTGAATCGTGTTTCAGTGGCGGAACGTCCGGTTCAATCCAAATTAGGAGAAGTGAACTTGGATAATTTAGCGAACGATATGACTTCCGACTATGATTTAGACACGCCCATTCGCTGTGCACTGAATGTGTGTGTGTGTTATTGGTACACACTGTAGGTATGGAGCGAGTGTTGTCAACATCAGTACATTTGTTTATATTGGTGTCTGTAACTAGCCAGGTATAATAAATAAGTCAACACGGTATACACCGGGCCGACAATAATGCTGACAGGGTCAAACTCATCAGACGGCGGATTCAGTTTTACCTTTACCTGTAGGCTGTAGACCTACATAATATTAGAAGTAATGCAGTAAAGTATAGTTGTGTAAGCCTGCCTGAAAGTCAAAAGATGTCAATGAACGCTTATAATTTCGTATGGATATGAGTATTGTTATTTGGTTGAGAGTATTGAATGCATGATGAAGGGGACTACAGCCGAGATACTCCTTCAGCAGTTGAGTTGGTTGTTGCAGACATTATATGTATTTATATTTTGTATGTGTAATTCGAATGTGGTGCAGTGAGTCAGTCACTTGTCTATTTAAAATGTAATCTTGTTGGTTTTCATTAAAATAATTTATAATTAAGAACATTGTATAAGTGACAATCTTGCTCAAAATATGTAGGGGATGAAATAATTGATCCAAGTAGGTTTATTTTGCGGTACACACTATGGAGCCATTTAAAAGTTTCTTCACTTTTTGGCTTCTATGTATAGCATCTAGTAGTTTCTCATTGGAGAGTTTCTTATAAAAACGTGAAATGACTAAACTTGACACTGTTCGATATTTTGTATTACGGCTATCCAGTTTCCACTTTTTATATAATTACCCCATGTTGCCTGTCTAGTTTAATGCCTGTATATATTTTTAACTGACTGGAGAGAATATAAAAGTCATACTAAACACTTTTTAGTTTCTTAACAATGCAGTATTGCAGGCCTTTTAAAAGTTCCCTAAAATGTGAGGCTTTACTAGTTTCTCACGTAAGAGTTTCTTATAAAAAAACACGTAACACCCATTGCCCAGTTTCGAACATATTCACCTTGCGATCACAAGCCCGATGCTCTACTTACCGACGGCGGAGCCAGAACTTCCCCCACGAGGGGCCAACATTCCCCGATAACCTGACAGAGGGTCTAAAATACCAATTTTTAACCATATAACATGTACAAAATTACCCGACGGATTTATCATCAAGTTCTTTCCTTACGGTGGGGGGAAGGGGGGTGGATGGATATATCCGACGATGACCGGTTCCCAGGCCCATCCGCCGGATTTACACTTGCTACTCACTGACACAATGGGTACAACTCGGTACAACAATACAGTATTGTCGCAACTCTTGCGAAGTAAGTTCCGATAGATCGCTCTCTCTCTCTCTCAAATATTGCCAAATTCCATTGAATTATGTAGGTCAAATAGGCTAATTTGTGGTTATGTGGATGCTGTGGTACGGACCGAGTGTCACATATTTCTAGACGGTGTTTTCCGGAAGTTTGTGCATGCAGGTTCCGTATAATCGGTTATGGTTTTAGGGCATGCCCTGTGGTTGGTGAATGTCAACATGATTTCGTCATTGTGGTTTTGAAATAGTAGTAGGCCTAATGATGTGGTGTCGTGACAAGTCCATCGTGCAATGAGTATATGCTTGGTGCTATAAACAGTTTTGGATTTATGACGTCAAAAGGAGGACATAATTGTTTGTGGATTATGTCAATATTGATGGATAAATATAAAAGTGCATGTGTATGCAGGTATGCTTTAGCATTGTGTGGAGGAAATGCATATGGAAAGCCAGATGTTTAATAATTGTATATAGATTGAAGTAAACTTATCCATTGTGTTTTGATTATCGACATATAAGGCTTCCTTTTCCGTAGATAAACTTGACTGATTTATCCGTTGGAGCTCATGGTTATAAATCCCGGGTTAAGTTGTCCAATTGTTGAGCATTTGGCATGTCATGGATGTTTGCTCTGAATAAACCGAACCAGTTTATCCGTTAAAGTGTAGCAGTTTTTATAAATTACATCTTTCACAAATTACCAAAATTAATTATTTTTCAATGATATCTTCACCGTAGCATTTCAACTTTTACAAAGTAACCTACAAAGTTTCATATGTCAATACAAAATAATTTATAGGCATCTTTTGAATCGTAAAATAATCTTCGGAATTTGCTTTGAGCTGTATGACTTATTTGTCAGTGCTATGCCATGATATATACGAGTAAGTTCATTTGATTTTCTAACCAATTCTGTCACACATTTTTCCTTCATTTTTCCTTCTGAGAAATATATATAATGTATAGTGTACCGTATATAAGCAAACAT
>JAODAI010022795.1:0-12697 GCA_027575025.1 Scotoplanes globosa | reverse complement strand
GAACCTGAAACGAACCTGGTAGGATTCGAACCCGGGCCTCCTTATTGCAAGTCGAGCACTCTACCGCTGAGCCAGCTTACAGGCACGCGGTCACAGGCTATTTCGTACCCTGATATTAGGTATAATATTAGGTGTGATCACAGATTGTCACCATGACAAATCATATACTGACTGTGACTGGCGTCATATAATGGCCCCCATCCAACTGACGAGAGTGCACAGTCTTTGATTATTTTCCCAAAGACTGATAAAAAATGTCATATTTTTTTATAAAGACCCTGAAACGAACATGAGTAGATTCCTTAGAAGAGAGGTAAGCTGGCTCAGCAATACTAGAGGCCCGCGTTTGAATCCCTCCAGGTTCGTTTCGGGTTCTTCGCAAAAATTGTGTATTATAATTGTTACTTCAATTAATGGTCTACAATTCCTTAGCTCTCCGTCAGCCTTTGGGAAATTGGCCAAAGACTGATGTGCTCACGTCCATCGGATGGGGAGGTATAAATGGTGGTCCCGGGGTAGGATCACTCATGCCCTACCTCCACATATCTTGTCAATCACGTTAGATAACCATCCATGATCACATCTGATACTGTTGTGTATCCTGAACGCTATACTAGAGTTATGAATATGAGTCCAGTTCAGTATTCTACAGAAGAAACAATCTCATGGTGTCAAAAATAATTATTTTACAAAATGTTAAATTATAAGCAATATAATGGTTGTATTAATTGTCAATAACTTAGCACTTCTTGCACATCTGAATGCATAAAACAAAAAATAATGAAATAAATCTTTCATATTGTCTTTACATGTAGGTTTCCTTGTTATTCTGTGATTTTGGGATCAATCGGTTGTAAATTAATAAGCTGGTTGATGATTTTGTAGACGATGTTGAAAGTGTTGATCCACAAAAAATGTATTTGTTGTCGATAATGCATGATATATGTACGGCGGCAGCAATTGCGTCAAATACTACACAGGATGCACGATTATACCTAGGGCCACCGATTTTCCTCGATCGCGGTAATTCACGTAATTCCCTTAACTTTGTGGAAATTCACAGAATTTCTGCGGAAATTCACAGAATTTAAACAAAAAAATGAAAAACGTAAATATTTTTCTAGAAACTCAAAAAATATTTTTCTAAAAACTCAAAAAATATTTTTCTACAAACTCAAAAATATTTTTCTAAAAACTCAAACTAATGCATTAAAACATACAAATTCAATCAGCGTCTATTTGATGTTGATTTACGCAAATCATGTATGTTATCAGTAAGTGGAGACAATATTTGTACACTAAATGTTTTTTTTCTCCATAATTATGGTGTATTTTGTTGTTAAAAAAATCAGGGAAAAAACTTTTTAAAAAATTAGCCTTTTTTTTTAAACCTAAAAACGGAAAAAAAGGAAAAAACGCAATTCACAAACTAAGACGGAAAAAACGAAATTCCCAAACCCCAAAACGGAACAATTAAATGTAATAACTTGTACCTCTTATTTACAATATAGGCTTACTTGAATGGTCTTACTTGAAATAATTCCAACGTGGTCCTTTATGCAAATGATACTGCCATCTTCTTTACTCATAAAGATGTTAATGCTATTGAAGATACCTTTATTTTGAACGCGTAGCTTAATATGAGCTGGCACATTTTTTTTATAACAAAGGAACTTGTGGTCACCAGTTCCAGTCGGTCAGTTCCTGTGCGTCCGTGACCCGGAACCCGGGTTAAAAAAAACTGGGCTACATGTTGCCTACAGTATGCGACTCGCAGTCATATTTCACATTGAAGTCGGCATAATCTGTATTTTAAACGTTCATGGAAAAATAATGAACAATGAAAAGCCTCATATATGTTTTGAAAAATATCCGGACACAAATCTAAAGTATGACTTCCCATGGTCTAATGGTGATTTCTGTCAGCAATTGATTAAAATCACCTTTTCTCGTACAGTCATTGGCGGATTTTGCAGAAACTCGCACACAACGATTGTTAGGCACTGCATACCCGGTGTTCAGGAATTTTAGGTCATATGGGGTCGTTACCAGCTGGTCCTCCACAATCACTCCACTCTCACCAGTGGCTCCCAGTAGCTTTCTTTATGGCAGTGGCCATACACCGGTAGCTAATGTACTGTATGTCGGTTCATATGCTAAACCTGGTGAGGGGCGTCCATCGCCATCTTTTCGCAAAGAGTAGGGAGTTATCCCGGATGGTTATTCCTTTTATTTGTTTGTATCGATAAGTTATATTGTGAATATAATTAACCTATCTGGCACTTATATAACCTCGCTGTTCAGGTGCCGTTAAGAAATTATCTCTCTCTCGTTTAACTGAAACCTGCTAATTTTGAACCATGTAAAGTTCAATAATTATAATAATTTAGTCTCATTTTCCATCCGCTTTTCAACATCAACTCTTCAGCATAAAAGATTACAGAATAATCTATGAATTGAATAATTTCATAGATTCAACGTTTTGTAGCCAAAGACGAAAAGTTAGGGTCACTGGCCTGCATACCTGTGATAATTTTTGCTTTAGATAGCAAAATAGTAATTGGATCAACGTTGTTTCCATTTTCAACTTGTAGACGTTAGTTCAGCAGTATCTTTCATGTACGGACATACAGTATAGTGCACACATTTACAGCATCATGCTATGCATCACAACATATTGCACCGCGCAGGTGCGTATACATATCATTGAAAATTTGAAGTTTTTATGAGAATTTAATGTGGGTATAAATAAACTGACTAAATTGTTGGATCATAGGCCATTTTTACTTTAAAATTTGGTCAAATTACAGGGCTGTGCTTGCCCATTATTTTATCAATTTTAGTTTAATACTTATTCACCAGCAACTGTATGCTGTTGTTGAACACATAATATAATAATAATAACAATATTTAAAGAGAGTAACCTCAGTTTGCACTAAAGCTAATCTTCCCCCGAGGCCCTCATAAACATCAACATCATACAAGAGTAGTGAAAGTTGGAGGCTATACTGTCCCACAATAATAGCTTTCTCAACTTAGATTCAGTCTCGTGACATTTTGTGACTTGAGTAAAAAATATACTCCTGTACAAAATGTAGTCCAAATAACTTTCATTTTCCTGCTTTCTGTTTCAGGTCCATTTCAACAACAAGGCCATGCTAGTGATTTGTCCCGAGCCGATTCACCTGTCCGATCAGATCAAGAGGACAAGGAAAGGCCCGTGGCTGGAGCTCGCCAGAGACCGCTTCCGATTTCAGAATCGTATTCAACACCTGCAGCCCGTGATTAGCCGCTGTCTGGCGCCGGACCACCGCGACAAAGTTAGGGCACGCCTCCAGTTATTGGACGGAGTACCCGCCGAGTCTAGTGCCCTCTGACGGTTGAATTCACTTCATAGACATAAATTAGTATCGGTTGATAGAGTGGTGGACCTGTGATCACATGGTCCTAGTGGATGCAGTAACGAATAGGATGATTCAGGAGTTCTTATTAACATGTATCTGGCTGCTCTGGCAATAAGCCTAAGCCTCTATGCTGATGTGTGTGATGTGACGTTGAGAAGCTATCTCTCTCAGTATATCTTAGCGGCTTTGGATGGCTCATAAACCGAGTTGCTTTGAAGAATGCCAGGAAACCCATTCCAGTGGCTCTAACTGGTATATCAAAGGCTTTGGGTGGCTCATATAACCACTCCGTTGAAAAGGGCCAGGAAACCTATTCTCATTCATTCATTCAGAAAACCCATTCATTAATCATGTGCCTGTTTGACATTTGGTGTTGGCATGATTTATAATACACAGTCATATGTGCAGCTGATCAGTTAAAGGACGAGAGGGGACAATCCTTACTACCATTGTTAATATAATGACACTATCATATATTTAGGTTTATTATATAAACTCGTATGTATAACAGGGCTCGAAATAACCGGAGGCACCGAAGGCCATGACCTCCATACCCTTCACTTTGTCCTTGATGCCCTCCAAAATAAGTGTACACCGAAGGCCAAATTTTGCATTGACTGTCTGTGCTATGAGGTGCCTTCTTCTTGATTACTCTGTCTGCCCTGGTAATTTGGCCATTTTGGCCTTTGCCCCTTTTGATTCTTATTTTGAACCCTTGTATAATTACAGGATAAACATGTGACAAACTTGTGTTACTCCAGTATAATCAATGACTTTAGAAGGACATTTAGGATGTATATTGTATATATCACACAAAACAAAAGTCTGTTAATAAGAGTTGATAAAATATTGTGAACCTACAATGTGTACAGTACAAGCAGCTACTATTTACTAATTTAACAAATTTGTATAATTTTAATAGTTACCAATTTATAATCCTTTGTGTTATTGACTTACACCTACTTATACCTGTACATATTATATTTCTTTAAAATCTTTTATATTTTCCTTTGAAAAAAATTGAGCTAATTAGTTACATTTATAATCACAAGTTTTCCGACGTGATCCTGGTCTGATGATATCCATACCCAGTAGTGTCTCTAGGTTCTAACTTGGTGATATATTACAGAAGCTTCAAATGGGGCTCTATGTAATATTTTGTGATAATTGTCATTAGTAGTCGGTGTTAAAAACAACTTGCTTTGTGTGACTCTTTAGACTGGAATAGCTCAGTGGATTGAGCATTTGACTTGTGATCACAAGGTCATGGGTTCGGATACGGGATGGTGATTCTGGCAGTGACCTCAACTGATTTATCAAAGGCTTTGTGTGGCTCGTACAGTATCACCCTGTTGTTGAGAATGGCCGGAAAGTCTAATGAATCGAATGCTCTATGACCTTAAAAAGACCTTCATTTATAAGGAGCGCCGACGCTATCGCGCTCCTGAAAAGTGCTCAGGAGAGCAGTTGATTGCTTTCCTAAAAAATGGGATTTTATCACTTTTTCTGGAGTAAAACTCATGTTACTACAGTATGCTAATATTGGTCCCAAACCTCTATGTGATATTAATGATATACAGTTTGTTACATTTAGCCATA
Organism: Scotoplanes globosa; assembly: GCA_027575025.1. Lineage (NCBI taxonomy): Eukaryota > Metazoa > Echinodermata > Holothuroidea > Elasipodida > Elpidiidae > Scotoplanes > Scotoplanes globosa. The sequence goes on along the minus strand of JAODAI010022795.1, from coordinate 7,694 downwards.
TTGTGCTAGAAATATAGATCAGAAAAAAATGTGTGGAGTGTTCATGAGAGCGAAAAGCTCTCCTTAAATCTCCCAGGAGCTGAATTAACAGCTCTCCTGAGATTCTCATACGTGAAGGTCCGCTTAATGATGACATATATATACCCAATGTCTCTAGTTTCAATCAGTTGAAGGCCTGCAAGTCAGGAGACCAAATGGAGGTTCTGCATGGGATGTCATTTCATCAAATGTACTCGTATTATACTATCACTGTGTAACCATGATTGCCGAATAGCCATTGCTGATTGGGTGTAAACAGTCAATATTTACCTCCATCCTGACTGCCAGCATGCAGATTCTCTATGGTTCCACATCCATGTGGATTCGAGACCAATGGAGGTCGGGTCATACCAAAGATTTAAAAATGGTACATGTTGTCTTCTGGGAATGGTGCATGGCCATCAATCCAGTAATCTTCAACTAGGAAAACATTCTGAGGACGGCATTATTAAACCGGAAGGTTACACATGGGATATATTAGTACGGGAGAATTAATTAGCAGTTCCGACGTGTAACTGCTAATCAAAATTGATTAGCAATTACTACATTTTGATTAGCAACTTTGTGCAGGAAGTGATAAATGTTGCATTTCAGTCATGTTTATAGGTATTGTAATCTCAATAACTCACTAATTTGACTGAATCCTGTTAGAAATCATGCAGATGTCATCATTTGCTTGCAGTTAAAAATAAAAAAAAAATTATTAGCGTTTTTTTGGCTAATCAAAATTGAAATTTGATTAGCAATAGCGCCCTCTTGGTCGCAAATTGCGATGCGAACCCACTAATTTTTAATTGTGACCGGAAGGTCAAATGTTTGAATACAGAGATATTAGATTTCAGTAGCTTAGAAACTGATATCAAAGGCTTTATAGATGGCTCATTGCTGTTGTAAAGTGCCATGATTCTTTTATTAAGATTCAATCAATGGTATATATTGGTAAAGTGAGCTACTGTTGAGTAATGTGTACCCGGTAGTGGGTAATAAGGATTAACGAAATACAACGGTTGTTGAAATGTGTTAGAACTGTTGAAATATGACGTAACTATATAGGCCTCTTTTAATTGGATTTGCTAATTTTTGGAATGAATTTACTAATTTAAAGAATTTACTAATTTGGCCATTTTACTAATTCGAACAATTTACAAATTTTAACGATTTACTAATTTTAACGATTTTCTAATTTTACTACCAGAGATCTGGTAGATGTCAGTAGTAATATATGGTAGCCTTGACCTGCCAGACTACAATAATTTTTGTGATATCAGGACAATAAACCGGTCTGGACAAAATTTGCCCCTTTAGAATTTTCTTTCCGGACAATTTCACACGTTCCAAATTTCTCACAGTTCAAATAGGGTCGGGCAACTACCCACCCATCCCACGGATATCTACCACCACGGACAAACTTACACTTACCCTTAGGGTTGTGTAGGGTTAGGGGGTAGTTGTCCTGGGGATAATTTCCCCAATACTGTTCAAATTCCCCCTTGATAATTCCCACCGAGGAAATTTTCCCTCGAAGCAGTGCGCAATTGCTTGGGAGTTATTTTTGTTTAGGGCGATATTGATGGGGTATTGTCCTTTCCCCAAAAGTACGGAATTGCCTGGGGTTATGTTCTTTTGTGTGAAATTTGAACGGGATGATATTGTTCGTTGGGGCATTGTCCTTTCCCCAAAGAAAGGACCAGTAAACATTATCAGTCAATATTGTATGTCGGACCGGTAGCTCAGTTGATGAGAGCGTTGGACTTGTGATCTCTAGGTCATGGGTTCGTATCCGGAGTGATGATGATTATATTCCAGTGGCTCTGACTGGTATATCAAAGGCTCTCTGGCTCGTATAACTAACCTCTGCGTTGAAAAGAGCCTTGCACCTAATCAATCAATCAAGTGTCTATAATTAGTGTATAAAATGCTTTGCTGGTTGGTCATATAAATCCACAGGCGTGAACTTAACAGAAGGGTTTGTTACAGCAAGCTACATGTATAGCTACATGTATGTCTACAAATGATTGTGAACTGTAGATTGAAAATTATAGCGTCAAAATGAAACAGCATTTTTTTCTTAACATTTCATGACAGGGTAACTTATCAATAGGGTTTGTTACCAGCAAGCCAGTATTATGAGTATTAATGTCTATAAATGATTGTGAACTGCAGATAGAAAATTATAACGTCAAAACTAAACGGCCCGAAGGCCCTCTTACGCAACCGTAACCGACAATGGGATAGAGGGGAAAACAGGAGTGCCCGGAGTGAAGCCTCCAGTTGTAAACATGGCGATCCCATTTGCACGTCCGAACAGGGATCGATCCCCGGTCTCCGTGGTGCAAGAGCGTAGCGCTTACAACTACGTTACAGCCTACCCCTATTAAACTTGGAGCTGTTTGACTTCAAACCAGGGATGTCGTCATGTGTACTGGCAGATCCAGGGGGGGGGGGGGAATGGGGGGCGGATGAGAATTAGGAGATTGGGGGGGGAAACCCACCCAAATGTGATGTTTATTTTATTATAACGGTTAACAATTGTGGACTTTGACAGTTTCTTCAGTTATATATTTTTTCTTCCGTCATTTTAGCCATTACTATTTTCTTCCTTTGGTGGATGTTAGTACTGTGTCAAAGTTTTTATATTCACAATTTACTTCACAACTTACACTTTATATTTTAACTATGTCATTTTCTGTTATTTTGAAATATGTTTATCTGGGTTTCTGGTATTTTTTTATCTAATATTAGTAGGAAGCTTTTCTTTTATCGTATGTTTGCAACTCTTATATAGCCATTATACGGTCTTAATCGGCTTCCATGTACTACAGTGCATGGATGGATGCCCGACTAGTGAGTTCTGTATGAATGGCTGGATTGATAATCCATTGTAGATGCAGCGTTTAAAGGGATTGCAAAGTTTGTTTATAATGTTTAATAGTTGATATTATAGAGCAGCAAATTATCTAAAAAATGCTTCAAACTAGAGTCAAATCGAGCATTCCGACTATGTAACAATGGTGGTTCTAACTGGTATATCAAAGGCTTCGGCTGGCTCACATAACCTCTGCATTGAAAAGGGCTGGGAAACTTAATATATCAATCAAATGTTTTGAGCGGTTCCTACAATGTCTGCGTTGAAAAGGGACAGGAAACCCAATCAGTCAATTAAAAACTGCTGGAGTGGAGTATCTGGTTGGGTTAATGATAACATGGGTACTTGCTATTGTCCCATTCTGTCAATCATAAATGTAAGATATGTAGATTAATATAGGCATCTATCATAATATCCCCCCACCCCCTCAATCGTTAACTCCTTTTCACCCCAAAGTGTGACATTTTGTAACGGCTACAGTAGTTAAAGATTCACCAGGGTTGTTATTTTGGTAGTTCAAGATTCACATCTAAAATGACTTTGATTCACCACATAGCACACACTCATTAGGTTTTGTTTCTGCTGCAGATTCATTGCAAGTTCATGACTTCCCTCGAGTGGGTAGTGTGAAGATCACAATCGACGCCTGCATAAATGCTACATTCATTGATGGTGTTCAGTGCCCAATAGTTGGAGCATGGTAAACAATCTGACGTGGGACTCATGATCGGAAGGTCAGGAGTTTGAATACTGAGTGATGGTGATCTATAGCACATTAATTATACTCACCAGTGATCAATACTTTACTCCAGTGTCTTCATGGGTAATATTCCAGTGGCTCTAACTAGTATGTCAAAGGCTTTGGGTGGCTGATGACTATATTACATCATCTTAGTTAGAGCACCGACACATTACCTCACCGGTTAGCTCGGTTGATAGAGCATTGGACTCGTGATCGAAAGGTCGGGAGTTTGAATACTGAGTGATGGTGATTGTATTCCAGTGGCTCTAACTAGTTTATCAAAGGCTTTGGGTTGCTCATATAACCTCTGCATTGATAAGGGCCAGGAAATCCAATCAATTGTGTGATCACCGACTAGGGAAATATGCAGATAACAGCCGAGCGTTATTGAACATTGTTGATAAAATATGTCGTTTAGCCCAGTGGATAAATGATATGATTCAGGGACTTTTTAACTGGTATATCAATGATATATAGGGATATGTCGGTTTTGAAAATAGTCAGAAAATCTAATCAGTCAATCATATTTCAATATGAAGACACTCCCATAATAATTGTATCTATATTTCAATATTCACATCATAGACATCTAATTTGCATAACCCCACCTACTCCTAATTTATTCTCAGAAAGAAAAAAAAATGTTACAGAGTGGGTCCGGAGGTGAACCAGATCAGTGGTTATTTTTGCGAACAAATTATAAGTAGGTGAGGTTATGCAAATTAGATGTCGACTAAGGTACCAAGTATAGTCTACCGGTTAATACCCCTATATAGGTTATTTTACGAATAAATTAGAAGTAGTGGGGTTATGCATATTAGATGTCGACTAAGGTACAGAGTATAGTCTACCCGTTAATACCCCAACTGGTAAGTTTTGGAGACTCTGTAAGGCTTAGCGTGGCTCTAATGCACTTGTCAATTGTAATCCCGGCCCCCCTACCCGGGCATAGTCGGGACTGTAATGGGGATGTTCTTTTCATAATTGTAACATAGACGTTTTTCCCCGACTACATTCGTGAACAGTCGGAGTCCAGACAGGGCATTATTTTGCTGTCACATCCCGGCTAAGTCTCGGCTAAAGTCCAGGCTAAATCCCGCTATAGTGCTATTACATATGGTGCAAGTCCCGGCTCTCAATCCTGGCCCAATTCTCACTGCGCACATTCCCGTTACACTGGTGTTACATTCCCGGTATAGCGGGGACACAAAAATGTGAACATTCCCGGCTAAACTGTAGCAACTTCCCCGCTATGCCCGGGGAGGGCCGGGATTACAATTGACAAGTGCATAACTGATATACCAAAGACTCTGGGTTGCTCTATATGACCCAAGTTGTTAAAAGGGGTAAAGAAACATGTCAACAAATCAGTGAGGTAATGCAGAATTACTTAAGCCATATAAGGTGATGATGACTATATTCTAGCGTGTCTATTACCACGTTATTGAAAGGGAGATGGGAAACTTCACCCTTTCGCTACCAGCAGGACTACACCATCCGTATAATACTGAGCTGTATCAAAACCAACGTATCTCATATGCCCACTGTGGGCGTATACTTACTGAAAGAGGGCGTATACTTACTAAAGAGGTAAAACTGGTTTAATAGGTATAGTGTCTGACCTATAGTCATCAGGTCGTGAGATATAGACCAGGGTGTCGGACTGAATATTATGCTGGTATCTGTAATTGTTATTTTTTTTAAATGTTCAGGAAACTTGATAAATCAATCAATCTGAAATAATTTGTATCTTAATTATCCCAGTATTATGTAAGATACACAGCTTGGACTGACCTGTTAATTCAGGTGATGGAGTGTTTAACCTGTGATCGCAAGGTCATGAGTTCAAATACGGAGCGATGATGATTATATTCCGGTGGCTCTAACTGGTATATATCGTTGAAACGGGCCAGGAAACCTAATCAATCAATCATATTGACTCCAAATTATTAATTTGGAGTCCACCGGAAGATGTGACATTGTAATTTACAAACCTGTGGGCTTGTCCTGCTTTGGCGATTGCTTTTCGGAAAATACTAATAAACAACTACCGCGATAAATGAGCCTTTGAAAACCGAGAATCAATTTAGCCATTTACAAACTACTCTATTGTTTCTAACTGCCCAGGTAGCAAGCCCATATGGACAAAATATTGGGCCAAACCATATGGGCGCCATATATTTTTATACCACAGACCCATATAGGCCCCCATATGCCCAGATGGGCAAAAATCCAAATGGGGACCATATGTGCGAGCCCATATTCTGTCAATGTGGGCAAATCTACCCCATTTGCCCAGATTAGCAAAAATCCAGATGTGTAAGACCATATGTGCAAGCCCATATTCTGCCAATATAGGCAAATCTACATGAGCCCCATATTGAATACATATGGGATGGCCCATATTCAAATGGCACAGTTCTCCCCATATGGGGCCCATGTGAACATGTTACCTGGGTGGTATATCAAAAGCTATGGCTACCTCTACATGGCCATCCTATTGAAACGGAGCTGGCTTTATAATCAACTGGTATAATATATGGGCTTCTTTCAGTGTTTGTACTGATCATGCGGTATTATGATTGAGGTACATTTTAAGAAGAGATTTTCATTAGTATTGTTATATAGCACTATAAATACTTTTAAAACTTCCAATTTGTTGGTTAAATCTATTGGGTTTTTTAAGCGCAGTGCGTGTCTAAAGTTCACACAAAATGAGCTCTCCTAGCTTGCATGATACGGGTTAAAGAAAGGTCTCTCAATATTAATATTTTACTCTGTGTTCGGGTAGTCTTGGCAAAGATGTTTCCCGTCAATATGTACGTACTGCGACTGAAAGATCCGATGAAATATGTCGACTACTATAATATGTTCTGTAATAATTGTGTAATTGGAATAAGTTGTACATAATATGACCTATCATGCTTAACTTAATATGGTTCATCAAAGTGAATATTACCTATTTTATGAAACTTTTCATCAAGAAAGCAAGATTGCACCTTTGTTTAATATGTATTGCTTTCCAAAATGGCATACACTGGCCATATTGCATGGTGTATACATGTGCGACACATATATGCCCGCTGTATTGAGGCCATTTTAATTTCAATAAATTTGTATTTAACATTTGAATGCCATGTGTTCTTTATCTTACATTTTGATGTGATATTCATGTGATATAATACTGCAGGGCTCGAAATAACCGGAGGCACCGAAGGCCATGGCCTCCGTTGCCCTTCACTTTGGCCTTGATGCCCTCCAAAATAATTGTACACCAAAGGTCAAATTTTGCATTGACTTTCTGTGGTATGAGGTGCCCCTTCATGGTTACAACTGTCTGCCCTAATAATCTGGTCATTTTGGCCTCGCCCCTTTCGATTCTTATTTCGAGCCCTGATACTGCCCTAATGACATTCATTACATTCTAAACAGGTATGACTATGGGCTGTTCTGTTCTGGCGATAGTGTCCTCGGCCCCTATTTGTGGGATCCTTGTGTCATTTTTAGAGCCTTGGATAGAGCACCCACCTGCAATTCCAGTGGCTCTAACTGATACATAAAAGGCTTTGGGTGGCTCATGTAGACTCTGTGTTCAAAAGTGACAGGAAACCTAATCAATCACTCAATTGCCAGTCTGGAGGCTGAAAAGTGGTGCCGCGGGTGTGTGGGTTCGACTGAATAGTGGTGTGCCGCAGCTGTGTGGGTTCGACTGGAAGTTGGGTCATACCAAAGACTTTTAAAATGGTACTTGCTGCTTTGTCGATTGATGTTCGGTGTACGAGATTGGAGCGTGGTCAACAACCCAGTGATCCTCGACAAGGAAAATTTCAGGTCACAGTGCTATTAAACGACAAGGCGCTATTGTCCACTTGTCGATTACAATCACGGGCCCTGTGTGTACCTGGGAATAGCGGGTAACTTGCTGGGCATTAACCGTACACATGCAGATGAATATGTTAATGTGGTACCCAGTGTATTCACTTCATAGACATATACTTACCCTAACAACATCCTTAATGCCACTCCTAATCTACTCCCCATAACATC